>VDFB02136407.1:0-46731 GCA_007258455.2 Sequoia sempervirens
ATCTGGAGTGACACCCACCTATAGCAACCATCAAGATAGAAATTAAACTACATAAAAGTATCATGAAAATTTTCTATAATAGACCATAAAAGAGAAAATATAATGTCAAATCGACTAATCTATTGCATACCTCTATCAATGCATCAAAATTGACTATTGTTGTAGTAACTCCATGGTCCATCATGCCACCAACATCACTAGGGTTGTCTAATGTCAAAAAATTCAAATGAAACAACATATCTAACAGTAATATAAAGAAGTTCAGGTAGTCCCTTTATAACTATCATAAATGAAAGAGTAAATGGTTGGCCTCAATTGAGACTACAGTATAGTGCTTATAGATCACATAATGGTAAAAGTACTAAGTCCACTAGGATAGTCCAAACTCTTGAAAAATCCAAAGTTTAGTGCTCATTAAGATTCTTATTACATATTTTGATGAACTAAAGTTAATGAGGGCATGTTGTCAACATAGTGATAATGTCGCAATGAAGTTCACATGAATGAATTGAGGATTACTATGTTAGTAGAAAATTTCAAAGGGATAATGGAACATACAATGAATTAGGACGTGTCTAGGGTTTTACTATAGCACATGAAGCTGGTTGTTGAGGTGTGCAACAGTAATGGAGAAGACAACTTTGGTCAATAATGAGTGGAAGGAAATATTTCTTCTAACAATGTATATGATAAAATTTGGATGGACGTGCTATAGCATAGAAGGGATAAAGAGACAAAACCAATAGGGGGTAATGGAACATATGGTGAAATAATATAGGGTACAATGGGATGGGAGTCGAATGTGATAATGGAACATGGGATGCACTAGAATAGATTAATGGAATGGGCTAGGATGGGATAACAAAATATAGCATGAACTATTAGAGGTTAATGGGATGGGATAGGAGGGAATAAAGGAACATAGGGTGAATTTGGGAAAGATAGTAGGACAAGACCAAGTGGGGATAATGGAACATAAGATGAAATAATAGGGTAATGGGATGGGAATAGAAGGGGTTAATGGAACATAGGATGGACTAGTATAGATTGATGGGATGGGATAGGAAGAGATAACAAAATATAGGGTGGAAAATTAGAGGTTAATGGGATGCGATTAGTAGGGAATAATGCAACACAGGGTGAAATAGGAGGTTTCTAGGGTTTGACTATAGTACATGAAGTGTAAACCTAGCCTACGTGTAGTAATAATAGAGAAGAGTTATCTAGAATGAAATGTGGATAAAGATGGTATAATAGATAATGGATAAAAGAACATAGGGTGGAACATAGGGGATCATGGAACATAGAGGGTGAAATAATAATGGGTACAATTAGATGGGAGTAGAAGGGCATACTGGCATATAGGATGGACTAAAAGATATTAGTGGGATGGGCTAGGAGGGGATCATGGAAAATAGGGTGAACTATTAAATGTTAATGGGATGGGATTAGGAAGGAATAAAGGAACAAGAAGTGAATTAGGAGAAGATAATGTGACATGATCAAGGAATACACATGCTATGTTTGTCTTTCTCATCAAATTTGTAGATTTGTATACGTAAAATTATGAAAACTAGCTTACATTGTTTTACAACACCATTAATGAATAAAGGCTATCTAAGTGTAAGTTGTTTAAGGAAATGAATTGTGATATGTGGAGGTCGAAGGTCCACCAAGAAACTGTTTGAAATCCAAAGCATGCTATGAGACAAACATTCAAATATAACATTCAACTGTTCAAATGCAATAATAATATCTTTAATACTAGTTGCATACCTATGGACTCAACATCGAGAATGAATAAGGGTCTGTAGGAATGGAGAATGTCTTATTAACACTCTGACCCTAAAATCTCATCATATCAAAATTCTACTAATTTAGTTATTCTTAAATTTCAAAATATAATTTAATAAACAACATGAAATGAACTTACAAAATTTTACCTGTGTCAATGTTGAATGCATCATTCTACAAATCATCTATAAAAGCCATCACCTCTACAACTAATGTAGGCTATGTATCTGCATCTCAAGCACTTTGATAATCATATGTTCAAACGGCACCACAAGTGCCACAATGGTGGGGTGGAGCTCAAGGCCTGCACATCTTCTCCCCATCAAGCTCTACTAGAGGCCTCACACACTATATAATGGTCTAGGTAAGCGAGCTAATAGAATCCAACATGTCGACCTCTACACTATCCTTAACGATGGAAAGAATAGCGACATGCTCCACCATGGGTTTGGCCAAGGGTCTCAGTGCCAACTATGGATTACGTCGTGCAATAGGTCTATCATGTGTGGAGCCCCCACCTCTACCCTGAAAGTCTAAGATATCAAAATAATTTGGAATTTTATTGAGAACAAACTCACAATAGAGTTTCCTCAAAAAGCATTGTGGTACATCATGGTTATTGCATGGAGGTTGGTCAAATACCATCGACCACCACTCTCAAAAAATATTTTTAATTAACTCATGGTGCCCCAGTGGATGGGGAACCTCCTATATACATGAGACAAAGGTGTGTTGGTTCTCAGGTTTGTAAATAGAGCACACAAGTCAACTTTGCTAATTTTTTGTTTTTTAACATCTGCATATGACAAACCACTAGCATAAAATTGTCTCATCTCATGCCTCTTATTTGACCAAAAATTTATTTTCTCACTCATTTCTCCTACATGAGATACAATTGACTTCAATCATTTAGCAATCCCTCTCCTATAAGGGTGGGTTTTGGTATGCTCGGTTAATCTTCCAATTAATTGTTCAATGTCTCTTATTGTTTTCAATTTGATTTAGAATATGTTCTTGTGTTCCTTGAGGATTCCTATGAATTGATGGAGGGGTTTCAAGTTGTTCTTGTATAGGAGGCTCTTCTTGAGGGGGTGACTATGAATTTTGAATGTTTCGAGGTGGAGATTCATTCCCTGAGAATTAGAAAGAGAAATTATTATTAAAACCTATTTTAATCTGCATTCTATATCAAATTCAAAATAAATAGAATAAAAATACATACCTCTTTGCAATCTTCGACCTCTCTGACGTGTTGGTGGAATCCCCATGAAAAATATCAAGTTAAGAGTGCAAAAAATGAATGAGATTTGGTGAGCGCGAGTTGCAGAGCTCAAATCCTCCAAGCCAAGCCACAGGTTGAAATGAAAATGCAAGTTTGAAATGCATTTTTTGCTTTTAATTTACTTTTTCATTTGGTGAGCGCCAAATTTGGCACATTCCAAATGACTTAAAGTCATTTTGCATGCACCAAATTTGGTGCTCACCAATTGACTTAAGCACCAAAAGCTCAATTTTGAGCTTCTTTTGTGAATTTTTTCAGTTTGACACCAAAATTGTGTCACAAATTGGTGCACTTACCCTCAGTTATAATTATTCAAAGGAACCTAGTTCCCTTTTATTTATAACATTTTCATGCATCATTATGTCTAAAGAATCTAGCATGTATCTAAGTTTAGTTGTAATTTATACAATAACTTTAGAGCTCTTATGTCATCTCTTATAGGCATTATCATAGGATTTTATGCATTGAGGGAAAAGAAAAGAGTAGAGAAGGTCATATCTAAAATACACAAACCCTTTGCCTCATAGGGAATTAGTGGCATTAATAATAGAAATTTACCTATACTAAAATGTGAGAGATGGTTTTATTTTTCTAAAATAAAGGAGGATATTTCAAAATTTTGGGAAGAGAATGGATTTACTTTTAATTTTGAGGGAAATCAAATTTTAGTCTAGTTTTTGCCTCTTGTTCTTGTTTACCAAAGGGAAATATACAAATATTAGGTAATTTTAGGTCAATACATGAAGTGGAAATACACTTCAAAAGACTTATTACTCATGAAAGTTAGGTATCCCTAGATCTGTATAGTTCACATCACTAATTCAATGATATTTTTATCACCTTGATCACTCCCAAATTAATGGTGTGATGAATGTGAAAATAATGAAGATAGAATATTACGGGGTAGGAATATATTGACACTTGGAACTTAAAATATACAAATATTGTTCCCTCTCTAACTTCTAATTCCCATATATATTGAACATATGGTATTGATGTTAAATAAGTAATGTCAGGGAGTAGTGTCCTTGGTAACAATTTGTGCTCACTGAAGTCTAAGGAGTAATGTTAGCTGAAAAATGAGAATTAAATGTAATTGTACTTGAATTATCATCATTTTTTAGTATTGTATACCTTGGAATTTATCCTATTCTAAATGTGCAAAACGACTTAAAAATGTGAATGGTAAAAGACCAAGGACACCTCAAGATTAGCCAAAAGAGTGATATAACGAAAAGGGAAATGAATAAAATGAAATACAAATAGTTTCACCTTCCTTGCTGTTGATATCTCTTTGATTGGCCCTTGCTTGGAATGATTTGTGTGCTCCTTAGATGATTGCTTGAATGACTAAATGCAAGATTCAATGTGCAAGATGATTAAAAGAGATGGCTAAATGATGGCAAAGGATTGAGGATGTAAATTGGCAGCATGTAGTTATGAAAATACAAAGTGTTGAAAATGCCCTTGGGGAGGGGGTATTTATAGGAGAATTTGAATTCTCTAGAGAATTCAACGGTTGAGATGCATCCAACAAGGCCAAGATGAAGGGCTATGGTGGGTTGAGAACCCACAAGCCCTCACATCTTGACATGTGGAGGGTGAAGTGGACAAGGGGATATGAGGTGGAGAAAGGACATGCACCTTGGGGAGTGAGGAGATTTCCTCAAAAAGGGATTCCTTGTCCCCAAATGGGAGTGAAAGGGACATTTGAGGAATTTTGGAATTCCTCAAAAATCTATATGGGAAAAGGAAAGGTGGTTGAAAACATAAATGTGAATTAAAAATTCACATTCTTAGAAGAATCTAAAGGATAAAAGGTGGGCTCCAAAAAGGTGGGACTTGGTCACATGTGGAGATTGTGACAAGTCCAAGGTTCTAGAAGCCTTGGAAGGACAAAATGTGAATTAAAAATTCACATGGGGAGGAGAGAGACATGGGATGAATAAAAAGGAATTAAAAATTCCTTGGGGGATGGGGAGAGTTGACTAAGGTACTAATTAGGTTTAACTAATTAGTAATTAGAGGATAATTAGGGGTTAATTAGGATTAAAAGCCAACTTGCAAAAGTTGGAGGATGTGACACATCCTAATCAAGGATTAGGCATGTGCACATCCTTAATGAAGAGATTAGGAAATGGATTAGGATTAGATGAAAATGACATGTGAGGAATTAAATAAATGTAATATTTATTTAATTTATTTGATGAAAAAAGGATTAAGGAGGGTAAGGTATTTAATTATTAATTAAATATCTTAAGGATTTGGCAGAATTAAAGATATTAATTAAATAATAGTAATATTACTTAATTAATTTGGATAAGAGGATGTTTAGATGAAGAGTGATAAATTTGGATAAATTAAGTGTCCAAATTTGGATGTCTACAAGTATAATGAATAATACTAATTTTATTATGCTTTCAATATCATGATTGCATCCATTCCTGTTGATATAGGTAATCTAGAAGTTTGATCTAAAATGTTGGAGGTTAGTAATTTAAGGTAGAGAGATTTTTTCATAAATACAGTTATGTTTTGTATTCCCTTATGGATGTGATTTTTTCTCTATGGTTTAAAAGGAGAGTATATCTACACTTATTCTATATTATTCTAGAGTTTTTGAGAATTATGTTCAACATGTCAAAATATTGAAGTGACAGAAGGGTCACTATGCTTGTCAATTAACCAGTTAGAGTTCCAAAATAGTGTGACAACATATTCAAGTGTATGGCTTCCAGAGATACCATGGGATGTTGAAATAGGTCCAAGTTAAGGTTCCTATGGAAGTGCACAACATCATGATCATTTGGTACAAATATTTTTTTAGGACCTACCCACTACACATTTCAAGTAAATTTGGATTTAAGTTTGTCCTATATCAACTTAGTTAATTGCATACCCCTAATTGATACAAAGTGATGTTAATGTGATGTGATGTATATAATCATCATATTTTTAGATCTCAATAGGTGGGTGTGTGTGGATGTGAATTTGTATGGAAGTGTACTCTTGTGTGAGAAAGTGTAATTCAATG
Source organism: Sequoia sempervirens (assembly GCA_007258455.2). Lineage (NCBI taxonomy): Eukaryota > Viridiplantae > Streptophyta > Pinopsida > Cupressales > Cupressaceae > Sequoia > Sequoia sempervirens. The sequence continues at coordinate 6,111 of VDFB02136407.1, forward strand.
GGAATTGTATCTCAATCATTGTGTACCATTATCAGAAGATCATAAGGAGTGTAAGAGAGTATCAAAGAAAATCTCAAATCTTGTGTAATCTATGTTATTAGTATTGAAGTTCCACAAGGTTTATCTTTGTGATCTAGTAGGAATGGTGTTCTACTTATTGAGTAAGTGCTGAAATCTTTGCACATGGGATTAGTGATTCTAGTAGGTTGGTGCCTAAAAATTTACTTTAGGGGATTGGTGTATCTCGTAGGTTGGTGCCTACTTCATGATTGTAACTTATTCATTATTTTTGTGAGGCTAGATCTAGACAGTAGCTCCAAGCATCTATTCTCACCATGGTTTTTCCCATTTCAGGTTTCTATTTATATTCAGTGTTCATTACACTGAATGTGTGTTACGATTGTTAGATTGATTGCAACTATTTTGATTCATGTTTCATGTTTGGATATAAATACTAAAATAAAGAATTTTAAATAGATTTGATCTACTAATTCACCTACTTCCCCTCTCAGTAGATTATGTGCCCTTCAATTGGTATCAAAGTTGAGTTCCTTGAAGAATCTTAATAGATTGAGGTAGATTTAGGATGAAACACTTAGTGGCTCACAAAGGATTTTCTTAAAATAAGGTTCCACTATTTAATGGATCCAATTATGAATTTTGGAAAGTAAGGATGAAATAATATCTGATGGCCATAGGGTTTGAAGTTTGGTAATCAATTGTGGAAGGATATGAGATCCTTGAAGGTCCTCGAAGAAATCAAGTTGGAAAAAAGGCTTGTGAGAATAATGCTAAAGCAAGGAATGCAATTTAGGTGGTTTATCTAACTCCAAGCTTGTAAATTTCATGCATTGAAAGAAAAAAGGAAGTTTGGAACAAGTTATAAAAAATCTATGAAGGTAATGATAAGGTCAAACAAGCAAAGCTTCAAACTTATAGACGTTAGCTTGAAATCCTAAAAAATAAAGGAAGAAGAAAAATTATCACATTCCTACTCTGGGATGATGAGGTTTTCAACTCTATTAGAGGAATTGGTAAGGAAGTGAAAGGAGATATGATTGTGAAAATGGTAATCAGATCTCTCCCTAGAAAATTTGATGCAAAATTTTCTATTGTTGAAGAAGAAAAAGGTCTGAATACTCTAACTATGTATGAATTACAAGGAATTCTTACTGGCTATGAAATGAGAATTGAGAATGAAAATTTTGTGAGGAAAGATGCTACATTCAAGGTGTTTGAGAAGCAAGATGATATTAATTCAGATGATGGATCTGATCTGAAAGAATAAAAATTATTCAAAAGGCTACAAAGAGGTTGTAGAGAGTATGCATGTAAGTTTCCTTTGAAATGTTTTAATTGTGGTGATGTAGGCCATTTCATGGCTAAGTATCCATATAAGGAGTTAAAAATGATGAAAGGAAGTCATTTAAAAAAGGTAAGAAGATACACAAAATCAGGAAAATTTCTTTGTCAATGAGGAATACTACTCATCTGATGATGATAACCAAGGTGCTTCCAGAAATGAAAGAGAAAGATCTATTTTCATGTGGCTATGGAAATTTCTAAAGAAGATGCAAAAATTAAATATGGAATTAAAGATGATATAGAAGCTGATCTTGTGGAAGAATTATTATGTGTTGGCAAGGAGATCAAAAGGATAAAGAAAGATTACCTTAGAGTCTTAAGGAAGTAGAGAATATAGTCATTGATCTGAAGGTTCAAGTTGAAGAATGTAAGACCCCGTTTCACAAGTGATTAATGCTAAACATAATTTGTGACATGAATTTCTTCAATTTATGATTAGAGATATGGTGAATAATAAATAAGGTGATCTCTTAGCAAAATCCTTGTAATTTCATTTTGACATTATGTTCTATTGTCACTACCTTGAAGGTGGAATACACTAGTATACTATGGAATGTAGATTGAAATTTAAATGGATTATTATATGGTTAAAGTTTAGAAGATTCACCTAATATATTAATGTGATATAAAATGTTACTTATGATCATGTTGGTAATGTGCTGGAAGGTAACGGTGTTAGCATGAGAAGGGAGGACCATCGAGAGAAAATCAAAAGACATCTTCTTGAGGATTTAAGTTAATATGTTGATAGATTAAGAGGAATCAAATAAGCAAATAAGGGGATAGATAAATGTTGGAATCAAATCAAATACATCCTTGGGAAGTTCTAAGTGTAGCCCTATTTGACTTGGAAGGGTTGAGGTTTGATATTTTGATTGGGTGATTTTACATTAGGGCAAAAACACAACTAATTTTTTTTTGTTACACATGCTTGTAAATTTGCTATCGATCCGCTAACCATGAACGACATGAGGGTGTATTAGATGACATTTTCCATGCAATGAAACGATGCTTGAGGGCGAGGGGGTTGGGTTTTTTTTGTCGCACGTATGTGACATCACACTTACCGTCGAGCAATCTTGAGAAAGGTTGTGGTCAAATATAAGAGTATAAGTAATTTCCAGATAAAAAAAAAACGTCGATTATTTAATGATACCCTATTTTTGTAATCTTTACCTCTAAAGCCATTTGACGATATTGTCGAAAACCACATAAAACATTTCCTCATGAAATTCAAATATGAGAACAACTAAAATATTTAAAACCTACATATTATTTATTAAACTCCAATTTATTTATTATTATTCTCAATATTAAACTATTACTAATTTAATTATTAAAACAAATATATATAAAAATGAAATAATTTGCACAAATAATTACATTTTAAATTCATTTACTTTTACATATTATTAATTTTTCAAAAGGGAAGGAAGAGAGAGTATAAAAAGTGAGATATTACCCTTACACTAGAGTCCCTAATATTAAGTGTTCATAAGTCCTTATTTTCCTATTTAAATAAATCGAATCTTTCCTAGAGGGGTGGGAATGTATTCCCCTCTTCTTCTTTTCTTTTTTTTTTTCTTCCACGTAATTATGAATATATTTTTAAAATTCCCTCACATTAAAATCCTAAAACATGGAAAGCTTAGGTGTTCTTCCATCATGTAAATTGCCTTAATTTTAGAAGGCTTAAAATTTTTTGTAAGGTAAAGTAAAATCATATACGGATATAAGGCAATGTATATAATGGGTTGAGATTATCTCACGTGTAAGAGAAAGGGAGAAACGCTAGTGCACAACACTGAAGATAGTTTGTTTTGAAGGATGAAGTTAAAAGAAAACCAATCCGATACGCATCCCCCCCCCCATGGTATGTGTTGATAAAGATACTGCTTAAACATGAACCTTAGCCTCATTTTATGAGAGCAGAATATACGAGTGTAGACTTAACAAAGACTTCTTGGTAACCGAAATGAATCCTACTACATATTTGGTGATTTCGTTTCTATATATATATATTTTTAATCTCACTACCTTATTCTTGAACTTGCAGATAAGGTTAGGAAGGCTACGCTGATTGAAGTTTCGTGCCTAGTCATTTTCTTCCACTCTTTTACAGTTTGCAGAGCGCAACTCTACACAGCAAGGATTCCACCATCTCCTCTTCTTAGTACGTTGATATTTACTTATACAAGCAAGGATATGATTCTAGAAATCAATCACATCTTCTGATGTGATGGCTGGAGAAGCTCCAGACACTGAGAGTATTAGTAAGGTACTAAAGTTCAGCTTCCGATACATCATACGATCCTTCTATCATGTTCAAATCTTGACAGGAATTACGCCTAGGGAGCAGCAGCAGAGCCAACACCTTTTAGCCTCAGGTCTGAGAACTGACATTTAACAGGGCGTCATTTTCATGAGAGAGGTCTTGACGTCTCCTCTGCAAAATGCACTAATTATGACTTACTAAAATAAGGATGTAATTTAATACCACACCTCTTTCTATTGTTATTTTCATCTTTCTTTTGCAGAGTTAAATACGCTTCTCAGCCATCTCACAGTGATGTGAAATGACCTCTTTATTTTTCCAAGTTTGAGACGTCCTAACGTATATTCAGGTGCTATGTATTCCTATTGACAAGCCACAGGTGCAAAGACAAGGCTGAAAACTGCAGTGAAGGTTGAAATTGGATAACACAGGGGAATGTGACCATACTATTGTGTCTAATCAAGGAAGTGTAAGGGGCGCAATATACTTCCACAACCATTCTAATAATTACCAATCTCCCTTACAATTCATTCTACCCTAAAATGATGATGCTCAACACCTAATGTTTCAAGAAATTTGGGGAGGGAAGCAGATTGATGGCGGTTGGAATGGGATAACCATAGGCCATCGTTGCTACTTATTTGTTTGGCCAGTCATGGCCTAGGCATGTAAGTACGCACAACTACTTCTACCTTCCTCACAATTATTAAGAACTAATATTTCTAACTGCTCTCCTCCTTGTGCGACTCCTCTAGACGCCCAGATCATCGTAGCCATATTCAGTGACTATGCAAGTGATGTCAAAGTCTCTTCATGCTAGAGGAAGTCGAGTGAAACCTGACAGAATGAAATTATGAGGGAACTACTTCTACGGGCGACTAAAAGAGAAATTCAATGAGTCTCCTAAATGTCTGCTAAATTTATTCTATTGAGAGATTTGCTCGGCCACTTCCTGGTTATATTCACTCTTCTCCCTAACGATCTGAATAGTGTTCAGTTCAACATCTTATGTCAGTGAATGACTGAGCAAGACGCATAATGGCATGCCTCTACCTTGTTTGTATAAATCTACAACTTAGTAAGTCTAATAACTGTAACTATTTTTACATACAAATCTGCGTTTATTTAACTTCTATAGTATCGCCATGAATACAAAATTCTTTTCATAAGTTTATTACTATTTTTAAGGAGAGTCGATGAAATACTAAGACAGAGCATGATTTTGCACTGTTTCCAACTGAATATTTTATAAGACAGTTCACCCTAGTTCTAATCCCTGTTCCTTCGGTATCCATTGTTTGAATGTATTAGCGTCTATGTTTTCATATTCTTTGTAAAATATTACTCATTTATTTTATATTTCCCAGAGAAGTGAAATATGGTTCCCATATATTTTTCAGATATATATATTCTAATAGCCCCTCCTCTGTGTTCTTTCAAGAAAAGAAGAATTCATTTATGGAAACAAGAAGACATGTGAGTGAATGTTCCTTCCCGAATAATATATATGTTTTATAGGATCATTTTCAAAGAGGGAAAGATATATATATATTTATTTTTTGGAGAAGTAAAGAAGCACATACAATCTTATTTTCTATTATCATTTGCTTCCATGTCAGTAATATGCAGCAGTTAGTCCTTCAGAATCTTCTACGCTTTTCATACTTTTCCTTAGAATATCAACATTATTCAGATGTCAAATAACTATACAGTAGTACTATATTCACTTATTTCCCTTTTCTTGATATATTATAAACAAGTACACATATTTCAGAAAAGATGCCTATAGTTAACTAAGTCACTTGTAGATTTCTTCCTTAAAAGAGAAACACACATTTCATTTTCTTACTGAACTCATATCAAAATAGAGTATTTTATTAGGCTTCCCAAACAATATGCATACTATGTCCTTCAAGGGAATAATATAAATATACATTTAACTCATTTGAATACAAACTATGTTTAAGGAATATACTTTATACATTTGCATTTTCCTTAAAGAAATACAACAATAGTTTTGACTTAATCTTTCCACATAGTTTGCAATGCTTGTGAGACCTTAAAATCACATAGTGTGTCTTTATAAATACACTATCATTTACAACATCCTCTCAAGTATTCAACAAGAATATTTTGACATTGGCTTGACAACTCCCATCTCTTAGAATTACAATACTATCACAATATTTGAGGAAGCAAATGACTTACAAACTCATGAACAAGGTCTTGCTCTCCACCCTACCGTAATGGCGTCATGGAGCCTCATGGGCTCTAGCCATACCCCCGAGCAAGGATTTTATTAACTCCAAGATGATAAATGGAGTCTTCTCAATATTTTACAAGATTTAAAGATAACATAACATCTAAGCTCTCCACTCACCATACTCAACGAACATTCCTACAAACATACTATCTTCTTACAACAATTAATTCAATGAGGAGTGGGGAGAAGGGAAAACTTATCTTTTTCATGGGAGATTAAACTCTTCTACCCTTCTTGCCTCTCCAACCAAGCCCTCTTGATCACCCTCCTTTCTTCTTCCTATTCTTTCTTCTTTCTCAACTAGAGTTCTCCATAAGGAGAAGTGGGCAATGCCCAAATCTTCCATCCTATTGAGATATAAAGGGATCCTCCAAACCCACACTCTTTCCCACAAGTTCTCTCACATGTGTGAGTCTTGTGCCGATTCCAAGAACTTTTTGAGGAGTAGAAGGTTGAGAGTGACAAGTCACTCTTCCCAAGCCCCAACACTTTTGAATTCGCCACATTCATGAATGTGGACTTTTGAGGGGTCTTTTCACACCCCAAGGACAAGTTCACATGTTAAAAAGGTTCCAAACCCATAGGTATAGGTCCTAGGGGTCTATTCCTGTTCAAAAACCAAGGAAATTGACTCCATAATCCCTTTTCAAAACCTACACAAGAATCCATACGAATTTTGATCCTGACCAGGGGTTCCAACCCCAACCATACTCACATCACATGTCCTACAATTGGATTCTTACTCATACATAATCACCCAATCAAAATATCAAACCTCAACCCTTCCAAGTCAAATAGGGCTACACTTAGAACTTCCCAAGGATGTATTTGATTTGATTCCAACATTTATCTATCCCCTTATTTGTTTATTTGATTCCTCTTAATCTATCAACATATTAACTTAAATCCTCAAGAAGATGTCTTTTGATTTTCTCTCGATGGTCCTCCCTTCTCATGCTAACACCGTTACCTTCCTGCACATTACCAACATGATCATAAGTAACATTTTATATCACATTAATCTATTAGGTGAATCTTCTAAACTTTAACCATATAATAATCCATTTAAATTTCAATCTACATTCCATAGTATACTAGTGTATTCCACCTTCAAGGTAGTGACAATAGAACATAATGTCAAAATGAAATTACAAGGATTTTGCTAAGAGATCACCTTATTTATTATTCACCATATCTCTAATCATAAATTGAAGAAATTCATGTCACAAATTATGTTTAGCATTAATCACTTGTGAAACGGGGTCTTACAAAGAATCAAAGAGGATTATAGAGGTTTTGACTGAAAGGTTGCTATCAAGAGATGAAGACTGTGAAAAACTTAAAGTAGAAATTATATCATTGAGAAATGATCTTGAAAAGGTAAATCATTAGTAGAAATTGAAGTTTGGAAAAAGCACAAAGATCTTGGATTAGATAATAGAAAGCCAAAGATCACCACATATCAAAATTAGTATTGGTTTTGCTAATGAATGTAAGAATAAGGTGATCGAACAACTTGTGAAGTCTATTGTTGAAAATATAGAAAGGAATGGCTCCAGAAGTTCAAAGTCTAAGAAAATTGAAGAAAACCATGAAATTAAGGTGGTTAATAATAGATTCATTCAATTACATAAGAAGATCCAAAATTCAAGCTTCAATAGACAAAGGCTACAATACAAAGTTCTATCATTCATTTTTTTGGCTATTGTTTCAGTTGCAATCATTATAGTCATAAGGTTGTGAATTGTAGAAAGGATCCAACAAGAATAAATTATTTTGTTAGAAGTAATTTGTGAGTGCTCCTACATCAGATACAAAAAGAGATAAGCCAAAATGGAAAAATAATGAATTAGATAAAGTATGGAAGAAGAAACCAAAGGATCAAAGGAGAGAGAAATCCATGGTGGCTTAGAATACTCTACATGCTCAGAAGGAGAAGAATCTATAAATCATTGATAATGAATGCTCAAGTCACATGACTAGGGACAAGAGCAAGTTCATGAATTTCAAGAAGTTTAATTGAGGATGAATAACTCTTGGTAACAAATCTATTTCTAAGATTATCGGTAAGGATATTTTGAATCTTGAGGAAAGAAGACCAAAACTCATGATATTCTATATGTGGAAGGTTTGAAACATAATATTCTAAGTGTAAGTAAAATATGTGATAGAGGCTTTCATTCACTAGTGGAGGTTGTGAAATCAAAAAGGCTAGTACCAAAGAGTTAGTTGCAAAAGGAAGCAATATTGACAATAATGTATATCATCTGAGTGAGGTAAATAGATAGAAATATTTTGTAATACAAAGAGAAGGAAGTTGGCTGTGACATAGAAGATTGGGGCATGTCAACTTTGATGATCTTGTGAGGATCACTTTAAAAGGAATGGTAAGAGACATGCCAAAGATTAACAAGCCTCAATCCACTAGTTGCAAACCATATCATGAAGGAAATAAAACAAGGACCAAATTTCCTAATAAGGATTATCTTACAACAAAGCCATTGGATTTTATTCATACTAACCTATGTAGACTAATAAAGACAAAGAGCTTATAAGGTGATAGGTATTTTATGATTCTTATTGATGATTACTCTAGTATGACATGGATTGCATTTCTAAAAGATAAATAAGAATAGTTTGATAATTTTAAATAATTTAAGGTCATGGTTGAGAATGAAACCAAAAGAACAATCAAATGTATGAGATTTGATAGAGATGGAGGATTTACTTCTAGCTCATATGATGAGTTATGTGAATTGCATGTTATTTAGAGGAAGTTTTCTAATCCTCGAACTCTATAGTGGAAAGAATTTGTTGGGAGGAAGAACCAAACCATACAAGAGATGATCAGAACATGTTGAGTCAATTTTTTTTTAAAGATATGTATCAAAGAGAAGTAGTTCAAATCATAGTATATATTTTGAAAGATCTTAGATAAAAAAAAGGACTACTAAAACACCACATGAGTTGTGGAAAGGAAGACTGACTTCAGTCAAACATCTCAAGATATTTGGAAGAAAGTGCTACATCAAAAGAGATGAAGAATATTTGGGTAAGTTTGATTCTAGATTTGATGGTCCTTTTCTTGGTTATTCTATGGTTAGCAAGGCATATAGATGCTATAATAAAAAATTGAAGAGGATTGTCGAAACTGTCAATCTTAGTATTGATGAAAAAATTCAGTCTAATGATACTTTAGATGAGGATGATGATTAAGAACCAATTCAAAACCATGATGAAGACTCAAAAATTTATTTTGAGAATACAACTACAAAAAAATTGACGAAGTATGTTCAAAAGAGTTACTGTGAAGATGAGATTATTGGAGATAAGTATGCATGTTCTTGAAATTTTTGTTGTCATGTGTTGACAATGTTTTGAGTGTGTGGTATAACTCGGATGGTGTTTTATGGAGTTAATCGAACTCTCCTGTTTCCCACCCTATAACTCACCTTGCTTGTTTTGAGCACAAGTGGTTTTTTTCCTAGTTATATCAACTTCTAAAAAATTTTGTTTAGTCTATTTTCGAGCTCAAGCAGCATGGGAGGTGTGTTATTAAGTTTTTCAAACTCTCCTATTTACCACCTAGTTAGAAATAATTAACTTCATTAAGAAGCGTGCAGTGTTTTGTAGCTAAATATGGACTTGGGTGGTGATTTACAAGGCTATGTGAACCACCCACTTCTCCACCCGTATAGCCGTTCCTTTTCAAATTTTTGAAAAAGCAATTGTAATAGAGTAGTGATGTGAAAGATGACACGTGCCTACATAATGAGAGATGTCATTTAATGCTTATCTACTTACACATTTCTCATGGGGAATTTAAAGGAAATTTATGCCAATAACAAACATTCTTCAACTACGACATTCACTCTAGGAGACACGAAGAAAGAGAGCGCACCAATGCAGACTTCCACCCTCAGAATCCAAGGTTGTTCTAAGGTATTTTCATCCTTATCTTTCCCCTGTGAGTATATAATTTTTAGTCTTTTTTTTCCTTGCATTTTAGATTACATATTGAAAATTCATTCAAACCCTAGTAGTCCATAAATGGAAATAATTAAGTGTCAAGGTTATGAGTACATCATAGGGTTAACATGTGACATGCCTAAGATAGCAAATACCAAGCTAGGGCTAGTAAATATGAATGGGCTTAAAGAAAAATTCAATGCTCCAAATCTACCACCTATCACACACAAAGTAACTGAAAGTGGATTAGTAGAGGAAATCACCTTCCCCATAGTCATCCAATGCCTTGAATTAATTCTTTAATGTATAAGGAATTATAATGCTCAGCCCTGAGAAATAAGAACTGATGACAACCGGTTGGTGGTTAAAATTAAAAGAGCTACCTTTGCCTCATGCTTGAGAATCTCTGAAAAAGAACCCTACTCACCCATGGATTTCACTAGCACTCAAATTGAGTTTTCGCTCAATAAGGAGTACTATTAGAACATAATGGTAAATAACTAGTTGGCAAGACCCAGAGGAGACAAATCTCAGTTACCTCAAAATTTATGCAGGAACCATTTTGCGGGAGAGATATCCGACATGAGTATGTTGCTATACAAAGTCTAGAGAAATAAGATGCCTTCAATTTTCAAGAATGGATGTACTTCTTTGTCCAGATTATACTCTGAAAAAACCCAATTTCTAGTTTGGGCAACACTTATTAGTGACAGGTTACACAACCTATTGATTTAATTTTATGCTTGTAGGGAACTTTTCATGTCCTCATATTTAATTTATTCCATTGCAAATACTAGGACATGGCCAAGCTTGAGGCCAAGTGATCTCCCTCATGATCAGGTGCCAATTTTTTAGTACCTTCATAAACTGCAGCTAAATAAGAGCTTTTCTCATTACCAAAGGATATAAGACACCTTCACAATGAGAGAGACTAGAGAATTGCAAGGAAAAATGGAAATGTGACTTTCACCTAAGGCTATGCAGTTCATCAATTTTTATGGTAGCCATTTCAACCAATTTCAAAGGTTCTAGTGGTTTCACTAGTTTTCCCATCAAACTCCCAAGGCACCAAAAGGACAAGTTCGTGATTGAGGTCTGTAGATAGCTGGTAGATGTCAATAAGAGATGCCAAGAGTGAAGAAGAGTAACAGTGCAATTTCCAATTGGTTTCAACCCCTACACTTGTGAATCCATATCCGATTCCCTCAACATAGAGAAAGAAATAAACAAGTACAATTTGCAGACCTATGATGAACATTTTCCTTTCTATCTTAAGGATTATGTGAAGCATAACTTGAAATTAGTACACAATTTTCTCCATCTGCCCACTTTAGAGGATTATTGGGCAGATTGTTTTGATGAATTTAAAGTAAGGAGGAGTTGGATGAGATTGTCCTTGAGACAAATAATCATCTATAATTTTATTTTCTATGTACATGGAATTGAAAATGATGAGTCAGACCTTGTGGACCCAATTTTCATATACTTAATAGCAAATCGACCTATTCCTACTATGGATTAGAGTAATAAAGAGAAATAAATGATTGAAGCAAGGACTGCTAATGTTTTGGAAAGGACTCAAGAGTGGTTTACTAAAAAGAAGACAAAGAAATCCTATCATAATACTAGATAACAAGACACCCAACCAGTAGAAGGCAACAGCCAACCTTCTATGACTATAGGAACCTCTAGGATGCCTCACATTCAATACCATCTGGGACTCAAGGTGATGGTGACGAAGAGCCTCCTAACAAGAATGTGCTTCAACCGACATGTGGATAAGACCTCCCAAATTTTCCCATTTTAGATCAAGATAAAGGAGATGAAGGAGAAGAAGATGACTTAAGTAATATTGATATTAGCTCTTCCTCTTCATCATATCGATCATCGCCTACCAAGGAAATTAATGAACCTCCAAGATAGAGATCTTCTCTACTCCCTTAACAGAATGTTCAGAGTCCTCTGAAATATACTCCTCTAGTTCCAAAGAAACCAATGTTCCTGATGCTCCTATTTGGATGGAAGATACTCTATCAAGAAAGAGGAAAGAAGTCCAGTTGGATCTCTACAAGAAATATATGGTAGGAGAAATGCTCCAAAGGACTCCAAGCTAAAGAAGTCGAAAACTACTGCCTGACTAATTGATGATGTTGTTAGTGTAATTAATTATTTATTACACTAGAATAAGTTTAACTTAGGTCTTTTATTTATTTAATTAAGTCCTAGGTTGCATTATTAGGAAATCATAAATAATGGGGTAATTCCCCTTTCCATGTTTGTAGGAGATAATATTCCTTCTAGAAGATGAGTTGTCTTTTCTAGAACTTATCTCTATCTCATCATCATTCCCTAGGTAGGTTGTTAGGGTTTCCATGTTGTCACATGTAGTGTGATTTAGACACTTGGCAACATCTTAGTTCATTCTTGATTTCTCACATGCCTATATAATCAGGGCATATGTGCACTTGTAATATATTCTAGATCAATCAGATAATCTCTATTTGAATGCCATTATTGCAACAATTTATGTGTGGGTGAATATTTTCTTAGCAAAGGTCCTCCATTGAAGATTGCAGCTTCAGGAACACTATGCATCCATCATTCCAACATTGTATGAGAGCTTTCCCAGTGAAATTTCATCCTAGGATCAAAAAAGTTGGCTTCTAAGATTTTTTGCAGGCTTGAGGGTTTTACTTTGTAGGCTATTTGGTTCTACCCAAGAACCAAGCTGATTTCTGGCACACATCAAGGTCTCTCTGATCACCTACCTATTTGTCAAAACTAGAGACATATCATCTGGGAGCTAGTTGAGGTATCATTTAGGGTTTGCATTTTTTGTACTATCCATACAAATCTACAGAAAAAAAAACCTCCCTTTCAGTCCTCCATCATGGATTTTTTTTTTAAATCATCAAGCTTTTTTTACTTCAAAATCTAGGCATTTTTCTCTATAGTTTTACAAAAAAATCAATTTTTAGTGAGCGACTGGCAATTTAATTCTTAGTAAAAATCTCCAAGGGTTTTATTTATTACAATGAACTATAGTTTTAATTCTCTGCCAGCATTTGAATATCAATGTTTATATTTTTTTCTACAAATTTTATTATTATTGCTATTAAAATTTAAATTGCCAAATTGGCAATATTTAAATTTTTAGTCAGCTCACATCAACTGCAGAAAAGTCTTCATCGGCTGCATTCATTACTCTGCACATGAAGGGTACCTATTTTTCAGCACCTGTCACATCCGGCTAGCCCATCACCCTCTTTCGTTGTTCCCTCACTGTCAGTGATTATTTCCCCACCACCATCCACTATTACTGTCAAAGGTCCCTTTCCGATGGTTAAAGCCCACACCCTCAGTCATCTATAGAACTGGGGGCCCCACACATCTCGAGTGGGATTGCATGCATCCCGGCATGCCACCCGACCCACCGCTAGCCCTCCACTCTGATGCCACTGATCTAGTGGGGTTTTTTTCTTAAACTACCAGAATTTCCAACAGTCATATCACATACCAAGGGATTTTTATTTTAGCCCTCGGGTGCTATATTTTTGTTCCTAATTAGCTTGAGCAGATCCAATCCAACAGTAATCTTCCAAAGGCCATATCTTCTGCATACGATATCAAAATCTAGAAAAATGAGATATTGTTGGAAAGCTAGTGAAGTCTACTTTCAAGTGGTGCACTCTATATTTTATAATTATGCTACTATCAAAAGTTCAATTGAAATGAAGTAAACCCTCCTTTTTTGGACTCATCATCCAATATCTCTATATCAGATTGTTGAAATCCGGTGATTCCAACGACATTCAGAAGATATTTCAAAGACTTTTTCATCAGTCTAGTCACATCCTTCAATTTTAGCTCAAGGTATCTTTTATTGGTTTTTTGCAATTTGGTGCATTTTCTTTATTCCTAGGATATCCTGAAGCTTGAAGAAGAATTTATTGATTTTGGAGGCATCTTTTCAGTTGCATATCTTTTTGGAAGTTTCTAGTTTCTATTGAAGGTTGATATCTTTGTATTATTGGAGATTTGTCACATTTTTTATGGGGTTTTCTTGTCATCCTTCACTGATCATGTTGGGAAAGGAAAACTATCAGCAATGGAGAAATTGCATCATCAATCATATTCAATCCCTTCATTTTTTGCCACATTTGTATGGTTGGGTTCCCCCTCCTGATAATTGTATCCAAAAATTTGATTGGAATTGTTGAAGGTATGATTTTCTTAGGATTATTACCATGCATGTTGTTGATGCTGTTTTGAAAGCTATTGATCATCGTAACTATCCTCACATTCTTTAGATTAAGATTTAGGAGCTATATAGAGATTCAGACACTCCACCGTTCCCTAATGATCATGTTTTAGAATTTCATTTGCCTCTTGATTCTTCAAATTAGGTACCCCATGATGATATTGTTTTGTAGGAGTTTTTTGTTTGGATTTCCTTGAATCTTCTGAAGATGTTGATAAGGTTTCTCTAGATGTCCCTTCTTCTCCATCAAAGACTATTGGTATCGCTTCACATTTAGTGATTTTGTGTCCAGATTCATTGATTGAGGCTTCCATCATCTCCATTCATTAGGAAACATTTAGTTTTCTAGACTTGACATCACAGGATGGCTTTGTTTCAGGGATTGTTGACTTGGCTATTTCTACAGGTTTGGAGGACATTTTTGAGGGGATATCACTCCTCTTTTCAAATCCTACTTTGGAGATTTTTCTTGAGTCTTCACATTCCTTTGTCTCAACCTTTATTAGGGATCTTGAGACTATCTTGGAGGAACTTGGTTTCTCTTTAGATATTTCATGTATGATACTTCTTCCCTCTAATTTCATTCAAGAGTTGGAGTTTCTTCAACATCAACCATTGGATTTGCTTCTTCCTAGTGGGAGACATGTGGTTTGGACACCTTTGTTGCTTCAAAATTCTTTCAGTGGTTTTGAGGACACTTCATTCAGGGGGAGAAATTGTAGCACCACTCCATTTTTCTCTTTTGATCGAACAATGTTCTTCTATGTATGCTTTATTTCTGTTAGCTCTTTGACTATGGTACTTGGCTCTATTTGATCGCAACTATTAAGCAATGCGTATGTGATATTTTGATGTGATGGAATTTTACTCTAATGTTATCATTATGGCATGTTTTGAATTAGAGTAGTAGATATATAATTAAAGATGCCTTATGCTTTTATTATATTGTTGATGTTAGACTCGTTAGTTAGAAAGTCTGTATTGGTGAAGGGGACGAGATTCTATCACTCACTTGCGAGTGCCCTACAATTATGAGATTTCCTCTTCACGATGTGTTTTATTATATCATATATATGCATGTTCGATATACTCTTTGTTCGCAGGTTGAAAGGCACAAGACATCGACTCCACCTGATTTCACAAGTTTGAGTGTGTCCATTGACCAACGGTAATCGATTGGGAGATAGTAGCTAGGTTTTTTGTGCCAAGTCATCACCCTAGTCATAGTGTGTCGTCGGTTTGTTGTTGGGTGTAGTTGTTTTAATATTGTCCATTTCACCTTGGTTTTTATTTAAATTCAAATTATAAAGGTTATTAAATGGCCGGTATAGTTAAAATGATGATTAAATATATCTGGTTTCAATGTTGAAATGTTAGTTTTTTTTTATTAATTTAGTTTAAATAATAAAATAATCTAATCTTGGATTAGATTTAGTTTATTGATTAATTAAGTTAATGGTGATAAATTGAATTAAGTTAGTTGTTTTGGTATTATTGGATATTTAGATTTAAATTTTAAAAAAATGGAAATATGTTTTAAATTGCACGTTTTAAAAATTAATATGTAAAATAATTTCTTTACAAAATTTTGAATTCTTTTTATAAAAAGAAATTTTAAAATGCATGAAATTTCATTTGGAAAGCAATTTTCTTTTAAATTTTTTTTAAAAAAGAAAATATCTCCAAATTTGCAATAAATTTGGTGGATGGGATATTTTTAGGGGTTTGACTAAATTTGGGGAAACTCTATGAGAGAAAATTCAATTTCATATTTTTTTTAACTTTCAATTTGGTGGAGAAAAGATTGGATGTGGCTTTGTTTTTTTGGATTTGAAGAAGAAGTTTGGATTTCTTGGGTGAGTTGGAAAACAAATAAGATTTGGAAGCACCATTGGAATCCTTCAAGGTTTGGAGAAAAAACCAGGTTTCTTTCTATGATTTTTCTTTTCATTTTGAAATGTTTTGCAAATTTTATTATGCTGTTGGAAAAGTTTTAAATTTTGTTTGATTTGCAAGGAAAACCCATGTCAAATCTCATTGCAAAACTTGCAAAAATTCTGTTGAAATCAAGGAAAAAGAAAACAAAGAAAGAATCAAACCATAGAAAATCGAAAAATGAACAAAAAGAATTTTCGTTATGAACTTGAAGTTAAGAATTTGTGCTTACAAATTAGTTTGTTGTTTATTTTGTTTGGAGGAAAAAAATTTGCACAACTTCACTGTTAAACAATGAAAATCTGTATATATATATATATATATATATATATATATATATATATGTTATATATATTTGTATTAAATTTCATGCTGGGAATTTTTCTTTTAAAAAAAAAATTTACCCAGATTTTATTTTTATTTGTTGAAGAAAAATCCCAGAATACAGAGTTTTTTTGCCCTATGTTCTTTTATTTTTCCTGGGTTTTGTGTTTTTTATAAAATATATATATTTAAAAGAAGTTAAATGGAAAAATAAAAATAAATTTTTTTTTATGTTGAAGGAGACAGACCTGCCGCCCCATTTCCATGGGGAGTACTGGAGGCGTGTCGCTACCTCCAAGGCAGCAACGCTGCCCACACAACGCACCCCCAATGGGGGAGGCTACGTGGGCAGCCTGGCCTCTCCCTTGGGAGGGGCCCGCAACACACGTGGTTGCCTTTATTTGTTTTTAAAATTTTAATTTTATTTTATTTTTATATTATATATATATAATATAATATATATATGTTATATATAGTAATTTATATTATATATATATATATATATTTTATGTATTTTTAAATAATTGAATTAGTTGAGTTTAAATGGATATATTTAAATATATATATATAAATTTGTATATACATTAAGTATATACTTTTATATATATTTAATATATATGTGTATTCAAATATAGTTAATTTTAAGTTGATTATTTATTATCAAAGTTGAAATAAAATTGTTTGTTTTAATCAAATGATTCTAACTAGCAAGTTGATTTGATTATTTTGTGTAATTGGAGAAATAGGGAGATAAAGTATTAGTCTAAATTCTTCGATATTATAAATGTAATTTCAGTTACCTTGGAGTAGTTGCAATCAATTTTAATTATTTGTACTTGATTATAAACAATATCTCTTTGTTTGGCTTGGATTTAGGAAATCCTAAAGTAGGTGATTAATCATCAAATTGCCTTTCTTTATGCATTCTCCCTCTTTCGTGTCAATGTGCAAATAGATTAAACGTTCTGAAGTCTTCCAGATGGGGTTTCATTTATTTGTATGGGTTTTCATTATGATAGTCAAACTTTGGATTTCCTTAGGTAGTGCATCTAAACGTATCCAATATTATACCTGGTTATCAGGAACGGGATGTGTGGACTTTATGTCATGTATAGGGATTCATTCTCCTTAGGTCGCACTTGTGTACCCTTGGGTGTGGAGTTTTCCACATGTTGTCTTAGAGGAGTGGCTTGCAATGAGGACCGACACACAAAGTGGTGTCAGGGAAACTTGTTGTGAGTTAGTTAATTCCGTGATAACTTAATAAACTTATTAGAAGCTTAGGTTGCATCAAACACTTAACAAGATTAATTTTTCCTCACTCATAGACACAAGGGCTTGTATAGACTTGGGATGAGACGAGAAGGCCTGGAATGGCAAGGTCATTTATCTTGTCTTTACAAGAGGTATTTGATTCTGCATGAGTGAGTATGGGTGTTGGGATTCAGTAGAGGCCACCAGGACAACTCATATTGGGGGCCAGAGCCTATGATGATTCCCAGAAGATATCCCATGTCAAGCTATGTGATGACACTCTTTCTACGACAACAGTTGGTATTTTGTTTTATGTGTATGGTCTTCTTATCATACTTGACATGTTTCATTTCTGGAAGCAATGTGACTTATGTCAGTGATGTTAGAGTTGTACTTGTTTTATCCTTATGGTTGTATGGTTCATGTGATTGGTTGTGTCGGTGTGACTTAGCCTGTGCCTAGAGGTTGATGGTCTTGTCTAGGAATCCTTGTTACTATCTCCTAGCACGGGGGGTGAGCCTTTGGGTATCACATGGTTGGGTGGAACGTGCACCTTAATCTGTTGGGTCATCTTCTTGTTCATGTGGATGAGGTTTCCAATTGGAGAGCTCGTGGGATCCAGTTCTTTCATGCTTTATTCTTTTTAGTTATTATTGTAATTTATTACCCCTCTTTGTATCGAGGTGGAAGATGTAATTTGTAACCTTGTTTATTGGATTTACCTCATTTGGGGAATGAGTGTTGTAATCATATTGTAAACTATATTATTGGAAACATGTGGTATCTCTTATGCCTTGATGTAATTTTATCATGTATGAAATGGATGTGTATTTAATTGGTTAAGAAATGAAATGTTATGGTTTTAATTCATGTTTCTTGTTTGGATTTAAGTAAACTCAGTCTCGTAACCTTAGGGGTTGTTGGAAATGGGTAGTGAACTTCAATGTTATTTGTTCTAAAAAAAAATATTATTGCGTTTGAGTAGTTAATTGCAACTTCCCCTAGGGTTGTGTGGTGGGGCATTACACATGGTATCAAAGCCAAGTTTAAACACTAGGTATCTCTTATGCCTTGATGTAATTTTATCATGTATAAAATGGATGTGTATTAAGTTGTTAGTTGTGTAGGTTATCCTCTGGGAATTATGAGCCATGGCGTTGACCTAGGTGCTTTGTTCGTTAGTTTATGTTTTCCTTTTGGGTTGATCGCACTTGTCTACCCAGAAGTTGTGAGGTGGTGTAGGTCGAATGGTGCAGGAAGCTAGTGGAAAGGATATGTTAGAATTGCCAAGATCTGATTGCAAACCAAAATATTCCTTCCACAGAAGAAGAAAACGAAAAAACAGAGATTGCATAAAAACATGCAAATTGATATATTCGAAAGTGATCAATTAATTACAAAAGATAATTTGCTTTATAAAAGCAAAGATGCCTAAACCTAATCTTATCTTGAGCAACAAGATAGCTCGATAAGATAAAGATAAGATCCTATATCCTAGGAAATAAATATGCCTAAGTAAACTTATGCAAATGTGTAATTAATAATTAATTACACCAACACCCCCCCATAAGTGCAACTTAGGGAGAAGTAAATTATTATGCAAATATGAGTCCCGGCAACAAGGCCTGATGAGGTACTCATGTACAAATGTAAGAGAGAGAAACCCCCTCAGTGAGATGAACTGCTAAGAATCACTGGAAGAACTAGGAGTAACACTGGAACTTGATATAGGCAAGCAAGGAAATATTCTTCTGTATACTACTGAAACCGGATGAGAGTCACTGATTGACTCAAGGAATCATGATTAAAGCAACAGAAGACCCGATGCCACGGAACACTCGAAAACTCCAAACTGGATCAACTCTGGAATCTGTAAGCAACAGTAGATGAATGGACCCATAATGATGACAAATCTGGAAGTTGTGTATCTCGATGCCGATGTCAAACTGTGACTGAAACTCTTCCATGGGAAGGAGTACCAAAAATAGACTCTGGAACAATAACCATAAAAAACATGGCCCTCAAACTAAGATGGATCCAATGTGGATCATTAACCATAGGCTCTCAATCTGAAGTGTGAACCGATGAATCTGATATGTGTCAAGCAAGACAAGAATGTGGCTAAAAAGAGACAACAGGAAACCAGACAAACTCATGCGAGTTGTCACCAAAATTAAATATGGATGCAATAACCCCCCTTAATGGAACTTTATATCAGTTCGTTTATTACAATACCCAATGATTGCATAAGGAGATAATGCAAAATTACAAAAACATAGGTGAAAATGCAAACCTAGCACACTAAACAAAAATGAATGCATGCATAAAATAAGTTACACATTTTCTGGAAATGACCTCAGATCTGCATAGAGGCCGAAACCAGCTTTCCAACGCCGCAAAAATCGTGAAAATCGGATAAGCGAGTCAAAAGATATGGGTCCCGGAGTGAAAACAGTAACATCTGACTTCCGAGGCAGAAAAAGACATCAAAAATGAAAAACCAGAAAATATCACTAGCACCATTGCGTAGAGCTCGGAAACAGCTTTCCGACGATATCTCGTTTGCAAAAAAAAGACGCCGTATACCCAAGATATGCCCATTTCCGTGAAAGTTGTCCAAAAAAGTGCGATTTGGCCCCCAGAAGCCCTCAGGGGCTAAAAAAAATTCGGCCCCTGGTCGCATGCAGGACCAGGGGCTGGTGCGCAGGGAGCAAACGGCCGAGCCCCCGGTCACCCATATGACCGGGGCGATGGCTGTAATTCTGGCCGGGGGCTGGGCGTATAGCGCCCGGTCCCCCATATGGCCGGGGGCTCTGCGTAGAGGCCCGCGGGGGCTGGCGGCAATGCAGCGGCGGACCGGCGGAGCAGTGGGCGGCGCGGCTTGGAGCGGTGGTGCGATGGCGGCGCGGGGGTGGCGCGGTCAGTTTTATGCTGGCCGCGCAAACTCCATACAGATTTTTGATTTTTTTATTAATTTTTTTGAATTTTTTTCTAAATCTGTGCCTCGGGAACAGTGCCTGGGGGCCGTACGGCCCTCGGGTAAAAAAATTTTGCTTCTCCAGTCGACAGTGTCCAAATCGGACATGCTTTATATGAAAATGGGGGTTTTTGGGCGCTACAAATCCAACAGCGAGGTCCGTTTGGGCCCAAAGTGCTCCGAAAATCAGGCGACCCCCAGATCTCACAGATAAATCACCGATCTTACAACCCTTGCAGATCTGGCAATCGGTGATGAAAATGAATAAAACGAAAGCCATTTCTGACTTTTTCCAGCGCTCTGAATCCAACGGAAAACCACGATCTGATCCAAGATGCTGCATAAATGTACTCAAGGATTAAAACCCTCGAGGGACTCCGAACGAGCTCTGCAACGAAATCCTCCAAAAATGCTGAGAAGGGGCTGCGAATCGAGGCTCTGATACCATGTTAGAATTGCCAAGATCTGATTGCAAACCAAAATATTCCTTCCACAGAAGAAGAAAACGAAAAAACAGAGATTGCATAAAAACATGCAAATTGATATATTCGAAAGTGATCAATTAATTACAAAAGATAATTTGCTTTATAAAAGCAAAGATGCCTAAACCTAATCTTATCTTGAGCAACAAGATAGCTCGATAAGATAAAGATAAGATCCTATATCCTAGGAAATAAATATGCCTAAGTAAACTTATGCAAATGTGTAATTAATAATTAATTACACCAACAGGATAGGACCCTCGGTGTAGTGCGCAATGCACCGATATCCTTCATACTGGAAGAATGCATTATGGACAATTGTGTAGTGTGTGAATTTGGTGCGTTGTGTGTGGTGGACAACAACTAGTTTTGTTGTTATTTTCGCCCCTTGCATGTCTTGTTGATGAATGCTTTGATGGGGGTTAGTTAGGCCACGAGCCTACCAAGAAGTGTGTTTTGTTTGGTCCCCTTCTTGATGCATGGCTCTTTCATTGTGTAAAGGGTTGTGACCCTTGAGTGGTGCCTGAGTGTGGTTGGAGCGTGTTTTTTGGGTGTGTTCCAAGTGCTTGTTATGTCGAGATAGTCATAGGACCTCTTTCCTTGAGTGCCTTAGTATGGCATTTTAGAGGGTTGAGTTATCCAACCTTGACGTGAGTTGTGGAGGAATGATGCCTCCTAGGTCTTTCCTTACCCTTTAGGATCAAAGTGATTCCCTTGGTTGAGAGTCTTCCGAGGATGAGATCATTTACTTCCCTCTAGCCTATGTTGCGGGTGAGCATGTCGGACCTTAGCTTGTTGGTGGGTTGCAGGTGACATGTGTTGCCTAAAATTACCCTTGCTTGGTTTCTCTGCTCATGTTGTGGGAAGGTCGGTTTGACCTTGAGGGTGCCAAGAAGTTCCTTTGGTGTATATCCTCTTCTGGAGTCTTGTTGTTTTTCTTCACCATGCAAGTATCTGATGCATGTTTTCTTGTGCTTTACCTCATTGTGCAAGTGATTTCCTGATTGACCCTATGTGGTTTTGGAGTTGCTTTTGCATGTTATATTGTTTTGAAATTATGAAATATTGTAATAGAAAATGAATGATCATGTTGTTAGTTCATAGAGATTTGTGCATACTCTCATATGGTTGATGCATTTGTGTGAAAGTGATTGTGTGATGATGAAACCATGATTGCATTCGTGCCTATGTTAGAACTGTAAATATCTCTTGTCTTCTCTCTCATTCCATTGGTTTAACGAAGATGTCTATCCTTGAGTGTGTAGTGTATTGAAACCCATGGTATGTTGTATCTTATGAGAAAATGCTTATGTATTCATGAAGGCTTGTTTTATTAGATCAAACCTTGGGTAAAGGACCTAAGTCCCCAAGTTGCATTCATAATCATGGGGAATGTATAATATGAATAGAAAATCATTTTGCAGTAAGTAAAAGTTTAGAGAAAAGGGATTAGTGAAACCATTACATGTTAATGATAATTGAATAATAGGTGCATCTTGTTGCTGAGGCCTATAGTCCCCAACTTTATTGTTAAGTCTTAAGAAATTAGGAGATGTTAAATTATTGTACCTGGCTTTAAAATGAAAAATGGTAAATGTATGTTGAAGTGTTGTATACCTTGTCTTAGGTAAACATTGTAATGCTATTGCACTAGGTGTGGGAAATAAATGTGGTTATCATATGTGTGTAGTAAGGTGATTTACCGCTTGATAAAAGTAAATGTGAATGTGAGGGTTATCATAGCATTGTTAATTTACTCCTTGTAGCACTATGATATCTTGTATGGATTATTTGTTATGGGCTTGGCTTTTGGGTTCATGGATTCTTGTATCATGGATTAGTATGCTGCTTTCCGGTGTCCAGGTGGACCCATGTGTGGCCATTTGATGTATCTCAGTGATGTGTATTGGTTCATATGTGTATTATGTATGTTAATCCCTATTATGTGCTGTGGAGATTTGAGTTTGTGTACCTTGTCTTATGTTGTGGTGTGTATCTGTATAGGATCATGCCACCTAGGCGAGGTCATGGTAGAGGTCATGGCCGTGTAGGCAGTCAAGGAGGTAATCAACAAGATGCACCTCCTATTGTTCCCCATGCCATAGATCGTGAGGAGCATCAAGCTTCTCAGTTTGTACCAGAGGTTGGTAATCAGCATTAGGATCCACTAGGGATTGGGAATGCTCTGTTGCGTTGTTTCTTAGAGGATACTCTAGCTCTTCTGGGTCCAAGGCAGGATAGAGATCATGATGCTAAGGGTGAGCAACAACAAACTTCGCAATCAAGGCAACAAAATCCTCAGTCCCAACGCGATCAAAGTTGGAGGCAGAATAAGAGAGATCAAAGTAGGATACGATCTCATCGTGATCATATCAATCAGTCTGCTCAGAGATCTCAGTCAACATTCAGTGGTGGTGGTCTTCCATGACCTAGTGTATCTCCAAGTGTTTGGGGATTTAGTAGAGGGACATGGGGTTTCGCTTATGGTCAGCAGGTGCCTTCTCAGAGTGGACAGTATCAAAGTTCACAGTCTACCTTTAGGGGTAGTGTCTAGCAGTCGAGTGCACCTCCTAGAGGTAGAGTTTATGGTAGAGGTACTGGGTGTTTCGCATGTGGCCAACAGGGTCATATTTCTAGAATGTGTCCCAACAGGGGCACATTTGTGTTTTCTCAGGGAGCAGTGGCATCTGAGTCAACAATAGGAGATGCAGGTAAATCACATAGGGAATTTACTGTGGTGGATAGCTGTCAAGCCAAGCATCTGGGTGTATTTCATCCTTCGGCATCAGGAGTTGATCCTTAGGGATTGAGGTATTGAGTAGGTTAGGGTCTAGCTGGTTTGAGGGAGCTCTATCCCTATTTGTTTGCAGGCTTCTAGGAGTAAGCCTGACCCTAGGGGGGGAGGATGTAACACCCCTCCATCTTTCTCTTTTGATCGAATAGTGTTCTTCTATGTATGCTTTATTTTTGTTAGCTCTTTGACTATGGTACTTGGCTCTATTTGATCGCAACTGTTAAGCAATGCGTATGTGATATTTTGATGTGATGGAATTTTACTCTAATGCTATCATTATGGCATGTTTTGAATTAGCGTAGTAGATATTTAATTAAAGATGCCTTATTCTTTTATTATATTGTTGATGTTAGACTCGTCAGTTAGAAAGTCTGTATTGGAGAAGGGGACAGGATTGTATCACTTGCTTGTGAGCGCCCTACGATTCTGAGATTTCCTCTTCGCGATGTGTTTTATTATATCATATAAATGCATGTTTGATATACTCTTTGTTCATAGGTTGATAGGTACAGGACATCGACTCCACCTGATTTCACAGGTTTGAGCATGTCCATTGACCAACAGTAATTGATTGGGAGATAGTAGTTAGGTTTTTTGTGCCAAGTCATCACCCTAGTCATAGTGTGTCGTCAGTTTGTTGTCGGGTGTAGTTGTTTTAATATTGTCCATTTCACCTTGGTTTTTATTTAAATTCAAATTATAAAGGTTATTAAATGGCAGGTGTAGTTAAAATGATGATTACATATATCTGGTTTCAATGTTGAAATGTTAGTTATTTTGTTGATTAATTTAATTTAAATAATAAAATAATCTAATCTTGGATTAGATTTAGTTTATTGATTAATTAAGTTAATGGTGATAAATTGAATTAAGTTAGTTGTTTTGGTATTATTGGATATTTAGATTTAAATTAAAAAAAATGGAAATATGTTTTAAATTGCACTTTTTGAAAATTAATATGTAAATAATTTCTTTACAAAATTTTGAATTCTTTTTATAAAAAGAAACTTTTAAAATGCATGAAATTTCATTTGGAAAGCAATTTTGTTTTAAAAAAAATTTAAAAAGAAAATATCTCCAAATTTGCAATAAATTTGGTGGATGGGATATTTTTAGGGGTTTGACTAAATTTGGGGAAACTCTATGAGAGCAAATTCAATTTCATAATTTTTTTAACTTTCAATTTGGTGGAGAAAAGATTGGTTGTGGCTTTGTTTTTTTGGATTTGAAGAAGTTTGTATTTCTTGGGTGAGCTGGAAAACAAATAAGATTTGGAAGCACCATTGGAATCCTTCAAGCTTTGGAGAAAAATCAAGTTTCGTTCTATGATTTTTGTTTTCATTTTGAAATGTTTTGCAAATTTTATTATGTTGTTGGAAAAGTTTTAAATTCTGTTTGATTTGCAAGGAAAACCCATGTCAAATCTCATTGCAAACCTTGCAAAAATTCTGTTGAAATCAAGGAAAAAGAAAACAAAGAAAAACCATAGAAAATAGAAAAATGAACAAAAAGAATTTTGGTTATGAACTTGAAGTTAGGAATTTGTGCTTGCAAATTAGTTTGTTGTGTATTTTGTTTGGAGGAAAAAAATTTATACAACTTCACTGTTAAACAATGAAAATCTGTATATATATATATATATATATGTGTTATATATATTTGTATTTAATTTCATGCTGGGAATTTTTCTTTTAAAAAAAAAATTTACCCAAATTTTATTTTTATTTGTTGAAGAAAAAACCTAGAAAACAAAGTTTTTTTCCCTCTATTCTTTTGTTTTTTCTGGGTTTTGTGTTTTTTTATAAAAAATATATATTTAAAAGAATGCTAAATGAATATATATATATATTTATGTTGAAGGAGATGGGGCCTTCCCCTACAGTCACCCCCCATGGGGAGGCGTTGTGGAGGCAACGTCGCTGCCTCCAAGGGTCCAATGTTGCCCACACAGTGCACCCCCAATGAGGGAGGCTGCATGGGCAGCCTGGCCTCTCCCTTGGGTGTAACACCCACCGTGCAAGCCCCAAAGAACAACCACATAAAACACAATTTTTATTTTTTTTTAAAAGAACAACAATAACCAATATTACCAATATTAAATAATCATGTATATGAACATAAACTTCATTATAATACAAATAACATAACCGACTATGTTCTTTGGGGCACACAAGGTCACATCGAAAAACATTTACAAAACATCAACTCATAAGTTAACATTCTAAGCACAAAGGAACTATTAATGACAAGATTAGATATATATATATAGATTCCATCATAAGGTAAAACCATGAGAAATAACATAACCAAATAAGGATACAAGATTGAAATTTATATTACAACTTCTTTTAAATACACAACATATCCATACATAATTTACATCATGATTCCCAATCATGTGGGATGAATACAATATACAAGATTATCAAAATACATGGAGATCAACTGAAACAAATCTTTAACTGGATGAGATTGACCAATGAACGCTGATGGGGAACCCAACGGTGTGTGGAGCACGTTCCACCGGACCACCCCCGTGCTAAGAGGTGACAGAGAAGTAACTCCGACCAAGAATGTCAACTGACCAAGACTGATGTACAAGTATACAACAAGTACCAACATAAAGCCATAACACAATACTCCAAATTACAATGAAACAAACAATAACATCATATAATAATACCATAAGAGTACAAGATCATGAATAACAATGAGATCATACAAAACCACAAAGTACACCTAAGATGTATTAAGACAATAAATCATAAATCAATTTAAATCCATTTATCAACAATCCAATCCAACTCCCATAACCCCCTTCTAGAGGAACACAATAAAATAAAACACATGGGCAACTAGGGGAGAGTGTCATCGCATAGTCCTACATGGGCTATCTTGTGCTCTTCCTCCCAACTGGAGGCGCCGATCCCATCTATGGCTATCCTGTGCCCTTCCTCCCAATTGGAGGCGCCGGTCCATAGGGTGACTCATGCGGAGCCATAGACCTCTCGTGAAGACGAGGTCATGACCTTGCCAACCACAGCCTTCTCAGCCTTCCATTAGTCTACGGAAGCACTAATGAAGACGAGGCATCCATTTTTTAAATCTTATAATGATATTACTACCCAACCCTCCTAAGTTAATTATTAGGTTTTCACTTGTTTACTAACTCACTCGTGGGTTATCCTGTGCCCTTCCCCTTGAGCGGGGCGCTGACCCCCACGAGGAGCCACTCTCCCTAGAGACCCACCAAAACCATCAAGAAACCAGGGTGTACCATCACAAACATGCACATTGAAATACAACAATACTAATACGTGAGGCAAAACCCATCTCGCCAGTAAATTTCATAACCAAAATCTCTCAACACTGTACACCCCAATCGTAATACAAATCATAACAAAAGCTCATGATAGAAAGATATAAAATCAACAAGTTCACAATCCTCTGGAAGACTAAGGTGCTAACACAAAAAGGGTTCCCACATCAAAGAACTAACAATGTCCCAAACCCACAAGTCTACAAGACTACAACTTCACAAAATAAGAATAAAAAGATAACTTATTCAATTCCTATATTAAATTCCATTTCTACCATACATACATTAAAATAAATAATTAAATCATCAATGCTGATATATATTCACAATCTGCCTTTTTACTATATCATCCTATCAAGTTCATAATTTAACAAATTAATAGAAATTCCTTTCTAATTTCATGTTCTCACTATAATACAATTATGTTTTAATCATATCAGAAACAAAAGAATTATGTTTACAAACAGAAATAATTAAATTAACTTAACAGTGCAATTAAAAATTACAAAAGACCATATGTGAATTAATAAATAATTAAATTTATATATAAATATATATATATATATAAATATATATATATATATAAATATATATATACATATATATATATATATAAATACTTATCAACCATTGTCATTTAAAGAAAAGACTTTTCATTTAAATTAAACACATATTGAAACACATTTAAAATAAAAATTACAAACAAAATTAAAGGCCATCCGGCACGGACAGTCCACGGACTGTCACGGCAGTCCGACGGACTGCCGTGGATAGTCTACGGACTGTACGCAGCAGTCTGAAGGACTGCCGCGGACAGTCCTTAGACTACCGCCCGAAGCCTCAGATGACCGAATGGTGGGTATGGCCGAGGCCGAACCACCATTCGGTCAGCCCAAAACAAAAACAAAAATTAAAATTTATTTAAGCCGTGGGAACACGGCCGAACACAGGGTTAATGGAATTTCATAAATATATATGTATAAATATAATTACATTTATATATGTATATAATATATATATATATTCATTTATATATATATTTATACATATATATATGTATTTATATATTTCAAATACAAAGCCTAATAACATAATGGATATATATAAACAGGGCAAAAATATATAGATACAAAGTTCATATTTAAGAAAATTATTTCTTTTCCCAGTACAATACAACAGTAACAGTGTTTATTCCCAAACCCAACCAAAATTCATTTAATTAGACAACAGTCCTAGACATTTCTAAGGATTCAAGAATCTTCTTTATGCATTAAATTTCAAATCCAGGAGAAAATTTCATTCACAACAAAGAATTCTTATTTCTTTTGATACTAAAGAAAGAAAATAATTTAAAAGAAGAAGGAGAACCTGGCGTCCTGCGCCTGGAGAAAACTGTAGAAGCTTTATCCTTCTTGCCGATCCAATCCTCCGCTAACGATTGTTTCCAGCAGTAGTTCCAAGATCCTCCCTCAAAACTTTAACCTTATTCCTCCATGAATTCTCCAGAATAATAATAGAAAAGTAATGCAATACTATGACAAAAGAAAAGTGAATCCAAATTTCTCCAAAATCTGTTGTAAAGAGAATGCAATACTATAACAGAAAAATGACTGCCAATTTCTCCAAAATCTGTTTGAAAGAGAATGCAATACTATAACAGAAAAATGACTGCCAATTTCTCCAAAATCTGTTTGAAAGAGAATCCACCCCTACCAACAAAATCCCATAAATAAAATCACACACAAAAAGTCTCTTCCACTTCCTCTTCCTGTGAATACCAAAAGTCACTTCTCCAAAAATAAAATTTAAATACATTCAAATCCACAAAAGATTGAGCTTTTTTATTTGTTTATTTATTTATCATTTCCACAACAAATTAAATAAATACATGCACATTAAAATAATTACAATCAACCATTTGTAAGATTCAAAATAAATGTAATATTTTTACCACTACTACTAATATTTATCTATTGCTTTATTTATTTACTATTTTATGTTTTTATTTTATTAATTGTTTAATTATTTAAATCACAACAATAAACCATACACCACATTAGATAAATCATAAAATCACAATAATATACAAAGACCAATGCAACGACATAATGACTATGACCAAGACGCACAAACCAAGAAGGTACAATACTGTTGACACCTTGGAACGGAGTTACTTCCATGTCACCTTTGTTCAACTTTCTGCCATTGGGTTGGTACAATGCTTGCCCAGACCTATCAAAATAGGTGGAATCGAGTCTTATTCCTGCAAAGCCTGCATCCAACAAGGTGATATACAATATACATACATATAATCAATTACAAAGCATCATGAGAAGGATTTGCAGTGTAGCAGGGCGCTCGCGAACGAGTGATGCTACTTGTCCCCTCACCAATCATATCATCATCTAATGCATTATAAATTTACATTAATTTGCATCACATCATAAATTACTATTCTCTAGTCTACTGCATTCCAAATAACTCCATCAAAATGATCATAATAAAATGTCATCATAATATCCATGGCATCATAAGAGTATTATAAACAGTAACAATCTAAGCTACCACAACATAATATCAACAGTATCATCCAAAACCACAATGTGCCAAACAAAACCATAAAGAATGTCAAAAACAAGCAGTAGCATGCGGGGTATTACATTGGGAGGGGCCCGTAGCCCACGTGGTTGCCTTTATTTTTTAAAAAAATTAATTTTATTTTATTTTTATATTATATATATATAATATAATATATATATGTTATATATAGTAATTTATATTATATATATAATGTATATATATTATATGAATATATATTATAATATGATTTAAATAATTTTTATTTTTTTTTAATAATTATTTATATATATATATAATTTATATATATATTTATGTATATATATAATATTGTTAATGAATGATAGCTTCGGTCAGATATGAAGGACGATTGTTGTAAGCATCATCGTCATTCATACTTGATCAAAGTTTATCATTTATATTGAAATGTTTCTGGAAAAAATATTAATCGAATTTATGAGCATACATATAAAATTCGAATGATGTTATATTTTGCAATCGGAATTTACTTACTCATCCGCCACCTTGTAGAAGGGTATGAGTTATACTAAACAAATGATAAACAACTGTTATCATAAGTCGTGCCCTAAAGGACACGTCTCATGAGTAGACGTGTCTCCACTTGTCGAGACACGTCCTCTCATGAGACGTGTCTCTTAGGGGTGGGCCTACTCACGTATTTATGGTGGATCCTTCTTTGATATGCAGATATAGAATTTGATTAATGTTTTGCAATAAACACATTTAATATAAATAAAATCTGGAAATCGAAAATCTAAACATAGAAGTTTGAGTAGAATTCTTACACCTAGAATTTTCATAAGTCCCTTAGTCTCCCAATTGATTGAAGATTTGTTTACAATTACATGGTATCAGAGCCAAGTTGTGTGAATCCAAAACAAATCTAAAATCAGTTTGCTCTAGAAAATTCGTATTTTCTAAAAATTGAATTCACGTCACATTCTTCATAATGTCAAGTGTGATCAGATTTGAAGATTTCCTTGCAGGAGCAGACAACTTCACATCATGGAAATTTAGAATCATGATGATCCTTAGAGAGAATAAACTAGACTCGCTTGTGAAAGAAAATAAAAAGGAACCAGAAGCTAAACCTGAGAAAACTCAATGGATTGAAAACAATGAAAAGGCCATGAAAATCCTAGTAGATGCAGTTAGGGATCATATAGTGCCCATCCTAGCAAAACATGAAACTACATATCATATGTACAAATCTCTTGAGAGTACTTATGAGATCAACAACACCTGCAGGACTCTTGCATTAAAAAGGCAAATCAACAATGCTCAAATAAACAAAGGAGAGTCCATTAATGCATACTTCATGAGGATTATTGAACTAAGGGATCAATTATCCACAATTGGATATCAGATTGATAGCAAAGAGTTAACTCTAATTGCTCTAGGAGGCCTACCAAACTCATGGGAGTCATTTGTTCAAGGAATAAGTGCAAGATCTAAACTCCCTAAGTTTGACAGGCTAAGAACTGACTGCCTTCAAGAAGAAACAAGACTTGCCACAAAAGAAAACAAACAGAAAAACATAGATGAAGACATTCATGTACTCAACACATCATCTAATAAAAGGAATAAGAAAAACTCCTACAAGAAAGGATCTTTTAAAAGAAAGAGAAATTCCAATGGAAAGGGATCTTCTAAAAAGAAAGACATCTCTCAAGTGCAATGCTTTAGATGTGATCAATATGGTCACTATGCAATGATGTTCCCTGACAAATCAAAGCAACAAGCATCTTTTTCCAAAGTAGGAAAGACAAATTTAGATCATGAATCTGAGAACTTTGTGTTCTATTCAGCCTTATCTAGTCAAGTATCTAACAATATCAACAACTGGGTGATTGATAGTGGTTCTTCGAGGCACATCACAGGATTTAGAGAACACTTAGACACTATGACTGAAGAGTTTGATGAAGATGTAACAATTTGGGATGACTCTACACATCAAGTAAAAGGGGTTGGAACTTGTTCCATCACATTGAAATCTGGTCTCTCCCTTCAACTCACTGGAGTCTTATTTGTACCTGGAATAAAGAGGAATCTAATATCCATATTTTCCCTTGAAGACAATGGATATAGGGTTACATTTATGGATGGAAAAGTTCTAGCATGGCCTAAAAACTCAACTATCAAGAAAGCCCAAACCATAGGTGTAAGACAAGGGTACCTTTACAAACTTTGCACTGAAGTCAAACAAGCCCTTACCCTTGACACCTTTGAGTCAAATGAGATTTGGCATAGAAGATTAGGACACCTTCATTTCCATGCCCTACCTTCTATGGAAAAACTTGTAACATGCTTACCTTAGTTAAAACCATCTCATGAAGGAACTTGTAAAGGTTGTGCCTTACGAAAGAATACAAAGGGATCCTTTCCCATTAGTTTGAGAAAAACCCTAAATGTGTTAGATCTAGTTCACTCTGACTTATGTGGACCCATGTCTGTACCTTCTAAAGCAGGATTTCTATACTATGTCATATTTATAGATGACTTCTCTAGGAAAACTTGGATCTATTTCCTTAAGTGTAAAGAGTCAATAGAAATCCTCAAAAGGTTCAAAGAGTTCAAAGCACTTATGGAAAACTTCTCTGGGAAGAAAATAAAAACCTTAAGGACAGACAATGGGAAAGAATACAACTCTGGAATTTTTAAGGAAGTCTGCATGAGTGCTGGAATTAAGAGGGAGTTCACAGTAGCCTACAACCCTCAACAAAATGGGGTTGCTGAAAGAAAAAATAGAACCATTGTAGAAGCTGCAAAAGCAATGTTGCTTGACTAGAACATTGAAACCTCCTTCTGGGCAGAAGCCTCCAAGATTACTGTCTATATTCAAAATAGATGTCCTCATTCAAGCTATCCTGGAATTCATCCAATTAACCATGTAATGGTTAATAAATGTTACATGCAAGAAATAAATGAAAGAGGTGAAATGAAGAAATCATACAGTGCTTAACCCAGTTTGGCTATCATGCTGATAAAAAGGATATGCTAAGATATGGCACATGCAAACGTTGGTCGATAAATCCCTTGCAACATAAACCAAGAAAATGGTTGATCTCAAATCAAAATGCCCTGGTTCTAAAACAAAATACACTTGCAAAAAATGGGCATCTTTTATTTTTCCATCAACTCGAATGAAATTGACAAAAAGTAAAGGAAATGAAAGTTTTGAATAGTTTTGAATGCAAAATTGAAGCATAAATAGCATCAAATAACAATTTTTACCTCTATTCGTGGATTTTCATTGGATTTTTCCCTCTTTTCCGGATGAGTCTATTCACTGGCTTGCTTTTTCCTGATTTCTTATCACCACTACTAGACCCCTACCAATTTCTTCCCAAGTATTTTGTGCTACCAAAATGGAAATACATATTTTCCTTATCTGTATATGTGTGTATGTATATTTATTTATTTATTTATTTATTTATTTATTTGTCACTATTTTATGTTTATAAGAGTATAGTGTGAAATCACTTTCAAGCATAGAATCAACTTTTATTATCATTCAAATAATATTTTTTAATTGAAGTGATTTCCTTATCCTTCAAGCATGCCATACATACATATATATTTAATCATGTTATCATTTTCTTTTCAATTTCTTTTTGAAAATACAAGATCAAAATAGGCAATTAAGTAACAAATCACATTCATATCATTCCACAAGCCTACTTTTTAAATCATTGAATCAATTCACTTTAATCTTCTATATATAAAGCTTCAAATGCAAGGGTATGTGCAGGATCATGATGGGCCAAAAAGTGGCAATATGATGGGTATGTGGCTGACGACTTTTTTTTACCCAAAATTGATGAAACAAAAAAGGTTTTCAAAGGAGATTCTCAACTTTTTGCCTATATAAATTATGCTCTACTTTGAATTTAATAAATAATTATTATTCATTTTCTATTTTAATTACAACTAAAGTCTTGATTGATAGGCTGATTGAAAAACATCTATAGCTTTCAAAAGGTATCACATTTTTTGAATCTGAAACATGTGTCACATTCTATGCTTCGCATACTATACGATTAAAAAAAAAAAATGAATTTCATGAAGTTTTGACCAATTTAAGGTGGTAAGACATACGGGTTTTTATATTTTCTAAAAGTTCTAATAAAAAATTCATAATTAATTATTTACTTGGAAAAAAATTATAAAAAAATATGCATCACATCAGGATATGAGTCCTCTACTTATATCTAAAATCGTATAAAAAGATATTATCATTTTATTATGGTTAGGGTGGTTAGACAAACACCTACTTATTTTTTCCCTGAAATTTAAGTACTACTACATTGAAATTTAAATTTTTTATCAAATAGATTTTTTTTTTAAATAAACCTAGTAGTTTAAAAACTACATTCAACTTGCTACAAATTCTATTCTTACATATTTTTGAAATAATAAAGATAACTTATTCAAATTTTTACGTCAAGTTCCCTAACTCTGATTTTCCTGAATTTTTCGCCACTTAAGGGCCTACTTTTTCCATCATGATCTTGCACATACCCATAACTATCATGCCATTTTGATGTTTGTGCGCACCCAAATTCCATCAATCTTACCGTTTAATTTGGCTAAATGATCCTACTTCAACCATGTTCTCATCTTTCAACCTGTTACCCTGCATTTGCACACATTTGCACTTACACAATTCATCAGTAACGTTCAAACATGATAAAGGATGAGATAGTTCATAACATCACATGGTAAAAAGACAGTCAACTTCTTTCAAACATTTCAAAAATCTCAAAATTTTCATTCAACATATTGAATTTCCTCAATAATCCAATTTATCATATTTTAAATTTAAATGCAATAAAAATTGGGTTATGACATCCTTCCCCTCTTGGAAGATACATCATCCCAATGTCTATTTAATAAAAATTTAAGCATATATGTCTATTTCAACATCATATCATATTGTTTCCAAGCCAAAACATTATAACATTCAATCCAAAATTTTCAAAAAGAATTCTCAAAAGTCTCTTTCTAAGATAGCAAATGTGGGAAGGAGCATTCTATTTCTTTTGCATCCTCCCAAGTAGAATTGTCTTCTAAATACTAGTCCCATTGGACCTTAAATTGAGCAATGTCTCTACTCCACAACTTAACATTGCATCTATCCAATATTCTAATGGGCTCCACTAGCACCACTCCTAGGTCTTGTACCTACAAGGATTTCCAATAAAGCACATGAGCTACATCAAGATGATATGGCTTATGCAAAGAAACATAAAACACATTATGAAGTTGAGCCAGAGCAGGTGGTAGAGAAAGTCTATAAGCAACTGGATTGATCACATCTAAGACTTCAAATGGACCCACATATCTCAGGCATAACTTGGAAGACTTTCCAATGGAAATGGAACTTTTATATGGCCTGAATCTTAAGAGGACTTTATCCCCTACCACAAACTATCTAAGAGTTCTATTCTTGTTGGCATAACTTTTTTATCAGTTTGTCACCTTCTTCAGTCTGCTCTTAATAACTCTCATTTTTTCTTCCATCTCCTTGACCATTTTAGGTCCTACTATGATCCTATATTCCAATCTATCCCGATGGATGGGTGTACAACACTTCTGCCCATAAAGAGCTTCAAATGATGCCATACCTAGAGATGTGTGATAAGAGTTATTGTAAGAAAACTCTACCAATGGTTAGTATTCTTCCCTCTTATACTATTGGTCCATGTAGTACATTCAGAGGAGGTCTTCAACTACCTGATTCACCCTATTTCTCTGCCTGTTGGTCTAAGGATGATAAGTCGAGCTAAAATTTAACTCGAGGTTCCTAATGCAGCATTCAAGGTCATCCAAAATCTTGAGGTCATTTGGGTGTCTCTATCAAAAATCATAGTCTCTATAACTCCATGTAAGAATAAGATCTCCTAGACAAATTTCTTAGCTAGGGTCTCTTGGGATGAAGTGTTCCACCTTGGTCAACTTATCAATCACAACCAAGATAACATCATGTTGATTCTTGCTCAAAGGTAACCCCTATACGAAGTCCATACTGATCACCTTCCATTTATACTTAGGTATTTAGTGAGGATAAAGTAGCCTTGCTAGATGTGCATGTTCACCCTTGACTCGTTGAAACTCTAAGCATTTGGTTATGTACTCCACAACATCCTTCTTGGGTTTAGGCAAAAAGTACAAAGTTTTCAATTTTGTGATCATCTGGGAGACTCTAGGGTGTCCCAAATAAGGTGCATTATCAACCTCTTCTAGAAAAAATTTTTGTAGCTTTCTAGAATTTGGAATGTACATTCTTCTCTAGTATCTCAAAATTCCATTTGGTTCAAACTCATACCCATCGAACTGATGATCCGACAGATTCTCTACTAGGGCACTCTTCAGCCTTTCGTAGTGCTCATCCCCTTGAAAATGTTGTATCACCTGCTATCTCAAATTAGACCTTGTCGAGATCATGGCTACCAGATGTCTTCATGTACTAAGAGCATCAGCCACTCTTTTCTCTTTACCCTTTATATACTCAACTCTAGTCATACCCACTAAGGAATTCTAACCACCTTCTTTGTTATGCATTAAGGTTTGGCTGAGTAAAAATGTATCTCAATCCCAAATGGTCTAACTTGAGTTCAAATGTCTTTCCCAAGAGATAATTCCTCCACATTTGCAAGGCATGAACTATTCCAGCCAACTCTAAATCATGGGGTGTGTAATTCACCCTGTGTTGTTTAAGCTTTCTTGATTCATATGCTACCACTTGTCCATTCTACATTAGTACTGCCCCCAATTTCTTTCCTGAAGCATCTATGATTACAATGAATGTTCCATTAGGATAAAGGATGGTCAACACTGGTGCTATCATGAGCCTCTCCTTCAACAGTTGGAATTCCTCTTCACACTTCTCGGTCCATTCAAACTATGTTCCTTTTCTTTTGAGTGACGTGATTGGAGATACAATCTAGGAGAACCCTTGCACAAAATTTCTATAGTATACTATGAGACTCATCAAGATACATACTTCTGACACATTGTAAGGAACTTGCCATTCCATGGTCACCTTGATCTTCTCAAGGTCTAAAGAGACTCCCTTGGCTAAAAATAATATGGCCTAAATAGTACACCCTATCTTGATAAAATGAGCACTTGGACAACTTCCTAAAGAGTTTCTTCTCTATCAACCATTGTAAAACTATCCTCAAGTTCTTATCATGCTCTTCAATAGACTTTGAGTAAACTAGGATGTCATCAATGAAAATTAAAATAAAGTCATCTAAGAAGTCTCTGAACACACTATTCATGAGATGCATGAAAGTTGCAGGTGCTTTGGTCAAACCAAAGGGTACCATATTGAACTTGTAATTTCCATACTGAGTTTGAAAGGTAGTCTTCAGAATATCTTCTTCCTTTATTCTCAATTGATGGTATCGTGGCTTGAGATCAATTTTGGAGAACACTATCACTCCCTTCATCTGGTCAAACAACTCATAGATCCTTAGGAGTGGGTATCAATTCTTCATGGTCGCCTTGTTCAACATCTAATAGTCTATACATAGATGCAAGGTTCCATCCCTCTTGTTCTCCCTAAGGAGACACACTGGGTCTTATGAGCACTTTACTCAACAATTCCATTAACTAGGCCTTCAACTCATAGAGTTTGATGGTGGTCATCCGATAAGATGCTTTGGATTGAGGTTCAACTCCTAGTACAAGGTCAATAGACAAGTCAAATTTCAATTTCAAAGGTAACTCCATGAGTTCATCAAGAAATACATCTTGGAACTCCTTGAGAATAGGGTAGTCGACTAAATATGGTTCCTTGTTATCAATTTTACTAATATGCATAGCATAAATAGCACATCCCTTCCAATGAGCCTTTTCGAGCTACATAGCAGAGATCTATCTAAGTTCTAAGAATCCAATACCAAAAATCTTGACAAGGTTCACATACTCATTCAGAAAACTAACTACCTTATCCTCATAGTTCAATATAGACTTATGCTCAGTTAACCAATTTATTTCCAAAATTACATCGTATGAAGCTAAGGGTGCCACATACAGGTTGACCTAGGTTTGGAAGGTTGGAAGCTCTAACTCGCTATAAAAGAGATAATTGTCTATCCTCCACTCTACTCGATTTCCATACTGGACTCTCAATGAGTTTTCCATATATCAAAGTCTAATAGGTATC
The DNA here is from genome assembly GCA_007258455.2 of Sequoia sempervirens. NCBI lineage: Eukaryota > Viridiplantae > Streptophyta > Pinopsida > Cupressales > Cupressaceae > Sequoia > Sequoia sempervirens. The sequence continues at coordinate 44,103 of VDFB02136407.1, forward strand.
TTGTATATGACTCTAGGGTCTATGAAACATTCAATAGCTTTGATATCAATTAAAATAGAGATAGTTCAACCATAGAGCTTACCCGTCAACTATATTAACAAAGCCCGATACTCTACCTACTTGTTATCCACTACAAAATGGATCTAACGATGCTAAGATTGCTAATAGTTTCCTTCCCTTTGTGACTTTGACCTCTATGAAAAATTTGAGGCATAATGATTTCCTCCATAAATATAGCACCCATTGCAAGGCCCTTTGTGACCCCTATCTTATCCTCTTTGAATCCTTTCTACTTTTGGGCATCTTGTACATCATTCTTATTTTCCTTCTTTCTCTTTCGACCATTGTCATCTTCACCTTTCTCCTATGAATCACTTCCCCTCTTGAGATTACGGATCTGATGGTTCTTGTCTCCTCTATGAAACTTCTTGTTCCCAAATCATGACTTAGGATTTGAACTATTGTGGTAATTGGATAACTACTGCAATTTTTGCTCATGTTTGGTGGCCTTCAAGAATACTTCATTCATGGTGAGAGTATCATGCATGTCCACTTCTGCTCCAATATGGGACCTAAATCCCAATATGAACTTCTGAATATGGAAACGTTCATCTCCCTAATACTGGGGCACATACTTTAGTAGATTGGTGAAATTTTCCCAATATTGGGTCATAGTCATACTCCCTTGAGTTAGGTTTTGGAATTTTGTCACCTTCTTGTTGAAAAAGAGTTGTGGTAACCATATCTTCCTAAAATATTTGTAGGAAGAGTTCCCAAGTAATCTCACCAGGTTGAATATTCCTTTCGGTCTTTTCATTATCCCACCTAGTAGTTGCTTCTCCTGAAAGTTGATATGTAGCCCACACAGCCTTGGTCTAATCGGATAGGTTATGGAGTTCAAAATATTTCTCATCTCAATGATCCATGCCTCAACCCCCACTCTGATGGATTTTCCATCAAACTTAGGCGGTTCTACTCTTTTGAGATATTTTCCTAGTTCTTCCTCAATTCAACCTCGAGGTCCTTCCCATGGACCATCGTCTCCTTGATTAACTTTTGAATTCTTGGGAATCTAGTCCTTGTGTGCCACTCGGACCTCATGTTCTATGTTATCCATGCAAACCTCTTCCTATTCAATTTATTTAGAATCTGTTCCAACCTCTTGTTTGGTCCATTGTCTGACCCATTACCGCACATCTCTTTCATAGTGGTCACCATAATGACTCACACTCGACCTACATCACATTTCATTTCTTTCGTAACTTAACAAAAGGTTCTATGAGTAAACATTTTTATTCACATACACTACATACACATGCATATATACTCATTCATTTAAGACATACACATTCATGCACAGTAAACATGTTTTGGAGTTCTTCTCTTTGAACACACCAAAAATAACATCTTGCTTTATTTAAATTAAGTGTGGGTTAATAAGTTCTTATTTACAAAATCTTATTGTTACATTAGTCAATTTTCTCATTCTCAGAGAGAGGACACTCCTTTGGGTCCTCGTTAGAATTTACATCACTTTTATCAGGAGAGGAGGGTTGACTACGTAGGCTCTCCTTTTCATCCTTAGTTAGCAAGGGTGTGTTTGGTCCACACCCTAAAGGACAATGTCTAATTGCATAAAGCTTCTTATTCTTAGGGGTTAACTTCAACTCCTAAATCTTCTTACCCCTCTCTAGCTTAAGTTGAGTGAGGGCTTGAGCTAAAGTGTCATCCTTGGGAATCTCACATTGAACCTTATTCTTGGTGTTTTCATCCACTACGACTTTCTTGTTCAAGGTCCTAACTATCTTCCCTTTCTTCCTTCTTGACTTAGACCCTTCCATACTTGCATTCAATCTAGGTTTTTTCAATTCTCAAGACAACTCAATTTGGTCAAGGGTCAACTATCCCCTAGTCATGGCTATTGTGGACTCAAAATGCCTAGCATTGAACCCTAAGCTCTTATACCAAATGTAATAACCCATTCTAATTATTACTTAATTACATATTGCAATCTATGAATATTAATTTTAAAAAGACATAGCTTAAGCAGCTATTTTCAATCATAGCAACACATGTCTAATTAAAATGAGTCAAATATATATATATAGCAACACATTTCTAATTAAAATGAGTCAAATATATATATATATTCATTTCCATTGTCAATTACAATATCTAATTTGACTTGAATCATAGGGCCACAAAGTCAATACAATATACAAGTTTACATCAAGGTTTCATCATAGTCCATGATAATCATGAAAACGTCCAAGGTTTCCTCTTGATGCTCACCTCCACTAGTGAACAAGAACACAGTTGAAGCGCTTTACTGCCCAACCACGAAGCTTACACTTCCTCAAAATTCTTACTACTTGAATAATGCCCGACCTTGCATGGAAAGTTTAGCAAGAGAACAATCTGCAAGGTGGAATCTGGTGCATTCCCAAACATCAACATTCATCTCTATCTACGATAAAAAAAAAATGCAATATCTATGCTAGGTATGGCAGAGAGTATTATCACAAATTCCATATAGACATAATGGACTAATTGCTTGGCCAAGCATAAAAAACTAGTTACAACAAAAAAAGATCGCTTTTTAATAAAGAAAAAACCTTTACTCTCTAAA
>VDFB02136408.1:0-79963 GCA_007258455.2 Sequoia sempervirens
ATCATTATCATTAATCAATCAATTAATTCTTGGCTTCACTAGAGGCAAGAATTTTTTTTTATTTGCATCACTATACATGCTTGCTTGCTTTCTTATATGTATCTTTCATTAGTTTTCATTTTTCATGGTTCTTATAGTATATACCATCACCAATACCCACTCAATAAATAATGTATATAAACACAAGCATAAACATATGTTCTCAAACCTTCAAATATGACACTTGAAACATGCTATCTTAATGTAAAACCATAGAAATTTGCATTGAATTCTATAAAATCCAATTAAAATCATCCTTTTCCATAGTGAAAAAATCCTTTAATTCCATCACTTGTCTTATATAAGATGTTTTCTTGCCAAAACTAGACACTTATCTTACATGGGATGTTTCCTTCTCAGCATGATCATAATTGATCCTTTAGTCCATTCCATACCTTGGTATAAGATAGCATTACTATGTGTTTATTAATAATTTCATGTATTTTTATTTGGTTTATCTTTTCATCTTTTGATTTTTATTCTTCCTTATTTTTGGGTTCATACTATTCCTCCTTAATGTTAGAACACAATGATCTACTGAGAGGGGGGTGAATCAGTAGATCTTAAAAATTTTAGTTCTTAAACCCTTTTGAAGATTCAACCTTAACCTCAAATGTGAAGATTGAAATACTAACAGATATAATAGTCACAAAGATAAGAGAGAACAACACATAACATAATATGTAAGTGGAAAACCTAAGATGGGAAGAATCATAATAAGAAATGTTGCTAGGATCTATTGTCCTAATCCAGCCTCACAAGCTTCAAAGTTTAGTTACAATGTTTAGGGCTGCAACCCAAGGAAGCAACAACTCCCCATTTAGTAGCTACAACTTCAAGGATGCTACTACACCCTATTCTTAGCTACAACTCAGTGCAAAATGGAGGCTACAACCTCATACATAGTTTTGCAATATACTATGCATAAAATGGTTCTACATAACCTACAATGCATCAATTCAATACATAAGCTCTCTCTCTCTCTCTCTCTCTCTCTCTCTCTCAGTTCTCCCTTACTCCATTGTAACCAACTACATTGATTTTCAGATTTTTCTTTCTATTACAGTTCATCTTCCTTTGCATTCAGACACTCTCATTCATTCTCCATCTCTCAATAATTCTCCTCATTCAGTTCATACACATTGGAATCACTGTTAGGGTTTTTCCACTTACAACCTACTTCTGTAAGTGTAAGAGCATCGCGCCACACAAATATTGTGTAGCTCATTAGATATCACCATTCCCTGCATCAAGCCATACAAAATTAAATTCTATTTTAGAGAATGTTCATTTGTTCTCTCTGTCAAATCCCAAAAATATGATTGTGAATTTAATGCTCTCTTTTGTTCCTTCGATCTGATTTTGATCTTAATCACTTTTGTGATCTATTTTTTTTCCTACAAGATCAAATATTCATATTTTGGTCACTAAGGTAGTTGACAAATTAATTCTTTCCCTTATGTCAACTTTCAAACCACACCCTCATTTACACTTATCATAGTTGTTTCAAATCTTTGCATTTGAACTCTAGTTGCCAATCAACTCCTTCGCACCTTGGTCCTATAATTAGAATTCAAGTATACAATGTATTTCAATCCTGATAGTTGGATAATTAGTCGCTTAAACCACCATTGTTGATCTATCATATTGTTCCATTGTTGGGACTCCATTTAGACTCCCATCTATACAAGCAAGTCACAACGATATGCTTGCCATGTTATCTAACCGAGCCCACAGCCTACATGTTATCCATGTCATCACCACGCCATTCATAACACCAATGTAAAATGACATAATGAGCAATCATTCATTCCCATATGTTAACCATCATCACACTCAGGTTCCACTTAGCACCTCATCGTTCGGTCAGGTGGATGCAATCCCTAGTCCTACCAATGTGCCTATGTCACACCAATATGCTTTAAGTTTTATCTTGGTTGATGCCACAATCAGCATCCAAGTTGCTTGATCGCTCACAATTCACCAAAAAAAAAGCGATCGCACAGTCACTCAAAACCCAAACTTCCAAACCGGGTATGTGCAAGATCATGATGGGCCAAAAAGTGGCAATATGATGGGTATGTGGCTGATGACATTTTACCCAAAATTGTTGAAACAAAATGGTTTTAAAGGAGACTCTCAACTTTCCACCGCCAATATAAATTATGCTTTACTTTGAATTTAATAAGTAATTATTATTCATTTTCTATTCAAATTGACTAAAGTCCTTATTGATAGGCGATTGAAAAATATCTTATACCTACAGCTTTCAAAGAAGCGATATCACATTTTTTTGAATCCAAAACATGCGTCACATTCTATGCTATGCACTATAGAGTTAAAAGAGAAAAATTGAATTTCATGAAGTTTTGACAAAGTTAAGGTGGTTAGACATCTGAGAGTTTTTATGTTTTTAAAGAAATTGTAATAAAAATTCATAATTAATTATTTGCACTGGAAAAATTACAAAAAATATATGCATAACATTGGGACATAAGTCCTCTAATTATATCTAAAATATTATAAAAATGTTATCATTTTATTTGTGGTTAGGGTGAATTGACGAGACACCTACTTATTTTTTCAGTGAAATTTAAGTACCTCTTTGCATTGAAATTTCAAATTTTCACCAAATGAATTTTTATTTTTTTAAGAAAACCTAGTAGTTTAGAAACTAAATTCAATTTTCTACAGATTCTATTCTTACATATTTTTGAAATAATATAGATAACTTATTCAAATTTTTACGTCAAGTTTCCTAACTTTGATTTTTCTAATTTTTTTGCCACTTAAGGGCCTATTTTTTCCATGATGATCCTAAACATACCCAACCTCAAGTTGGAGGTTACAAAGTTCCAAAAACCCACGAAACACCGATAAGGCTTCCATACACCACATGGGGTCCACACTCCACTTGTCATCCTCGTGTCTGCACCGTCATCATCCATATCAATGCTTCATGATCCACAACAAGGATGTGGATTATGATTCATAAAATCTCTCCATGCCATGTGTTAGCATCACATCACTGTCAGCAACATCATTATACTTGGGTCCCACTACGGAGTGCTTCCTTCCCTCTTATCGGATGATTGCAAAGTCGCTACAAGTTGGAAATTTTGAACCTCTTGTCAGAGGCTACTAAGTTATAAAAATTCATGACATGCCAACATATAGATATTGGGCCATTGAACCATCAGAGAGACTCTGACTTGACTCCCACTAGTCCACTAGTGTCTCGTTGACCTGAAGAGGGTATACAAATTTGAGAGTTGCGTAGAGGGGCTGATCACCAGACAACATAAAGGGCTTAAGTTCTGACTTAAGCGACTGGTAACATGTGATAGGTGGTGAATGATGAATTAGAACATCTTGAGTATGCGATGACTGCAAACACATTAGTGTTTAACTGTAAACCCTAATATCACCTGAGAGAGAACAAAATTCATTTTTGGTCATGTTATACATCTTTTGGGCCTGCACAAAACCATTATGAAATCCTCTTAAAAAACCAATCATGAATCTACAACTTGTTCACACTTTTGACATCAATGACAAAATTAGTCCAACAATCTCCCCCTTTGGCATTGATGGAAAAACTCTAACTGTTTGATCAAGCACCACTAAAACTCTGAACCAATTTGATTAACACACTATAACATTGCAACTCCCCCTATGAAATACATCTCATCTCATTTATTTAGCATCACATTTCTCCCACTTTGACATGAGTGGAAAATGGTACACTCCCCCTAAAGAAAGGCTTCAACTTTGAACTCTGCAACCATCAAGTTGTTATAAATGCTCCAATTTTGAACTCTGCAATTTACATGACTTGATCATATTAATCTTAACTGAGGTTGAATAACTGATCAATGAAGCTCCTCTTTGATGCATGCCCTATCAATAGAGTTTAGTGATATGAGGTGGGAGAAACTACTCCCAGCTTCTGCCACAAGTATTCAAACTTCTCTATAGGAAGGGGTTTTGTAAATATATAAGCTACTTGTTCCTTTGTTGGAACATGCTCCATGCTGACTTCATTATCTGCAACCTTTTCTTTGATGAAGTGATACTTGATTGATATATGCTTTGTTCTGGAGTGCATCACTAGATTCTTTGAGATATTAATGGAACTTGAATTGTCACAAAGAATCAAAATGGGCTCATTGTCCTCTACCTTGATGTCCTTTAATTTATGATTCGTCCATAAGACTTTAATGCAACATGCAGCTACTGCAACATATTTTTCTTCTGCATTAGAAAGAGTAATAGATTCTTACTTTTTTCTCATCCAAGAAACCAATTTGTTCCCTAGGAAGAACACTCCTTCACTGGTACTCTTTTTTTCATCCAAACTACCTGCCCAATCTACATCTATATATGTTGTTAATGTGAAATATTTGCATTTGGGATACCATAAACCATAGTCAATAGTATTTTTGATGTATCTAAAGATTCTCTTTACTTCATTGGCGTGTGATTCTTTTGGTTTTTCCTAAAACCTAGCTACCATACAAACTTCTTGCATTTTATCAGGCCTTGATACAGTTAGATATAGTATACTTCTAATCATTGATCTATAAAATTTTTTTTTTGCATCAGGTGACTCATCTAATTTACTCAACTTGCAGCCAGTAACCATGGGAATACTAACTGGTTTACAATCCTTCGTGCCAAATTTTTTAAGCATTTATTTTGCATAATTGGTTTTTGATATAAAAAATACCTTTATCAGTTTGTGTAATTTGCAAACCAAGAAAAATTTTGAGTTCTCCTAACATGGGCATTTTAAACTCATCTTGCATGTTTGTGGAAAATATTTTGCACATCACATCACTGCTATCACCAAATATAATATCATATACATAAACTACAACAATGATCATTTGCTTACCCTCAAATTTGAGATACAGATTGCTATTAGCACAACCTTTCTTGAATCCTTGTTGTTGTAGATATCGATCTAATCTTGAATACCAAGCCCCTAGTGCTTGCTTCAAACCATACAACTCTTTCCTTAATTTGTAGACATAATCACCATTATCTAATAGCTGAAAACCTTCTCGCTGCTCAATATATACTTCCTCTTCAAGGTTTTCATTTAAAAATGTAGATTTGGCATCCATTTGATATAATTTAAAACCTTTATACAAAGAAAATGCAAGAAACATCCTAATAGCTTTTAATCATGCAACTGGAGAAATTTTTTCTTCAAAATCAATCCCTTCTACTTGTGCATATCCTTTGTGCACTAATCTTGCTTTGTTTCTGACCATAGCTCCATCTTCATTTAGCTTGTTTATGAATACCCATTTTGTGCCAATTATATTCTTGCTTGATGGTCTAGGAACCTATTCCAAAGTTTTGTTCTTTTCAATCTAATTGAGTTCCTCTTCCATTTCTCTTAACCAACTTTCATCCTTATTAGCTTCATCAAAAAAATTTGGTTCAATCTAGGACAAGAGAGAAAAGTTTACTTGTTCCTTGTCCTTTGCAAGTCTCCTTCAGTCTACATTCCTACATTCTTGTCACCAATTATCTAATCTACAAGATGATATTTTTGCATATATTTTGTAGGAGCACGTTCAACCTTTTTCTCATTCTCCTCTTCTTGTTCCTCTTCTTCAACTCATGCACCTATGTCATCCTCATCTAGCTCACTTTCAATATTTTTTCTGCTAAGATGACCTTGATTTGCACTTTCATCAAACATGACATGTACACTCTCTACAATTCTATGCAATATCTTATTGTAACACTTATAAGATTGGCTTTGGATGGAATACCCCAAGAATATCCCCTCATCACATCTTGACTCAAAACTTCTGAAGTCTTCATCTTCTCTTTTAATATAGCACTTACTTCCAAATACCTTAAAATGCTTGACTAATGAAGGCTTACCAAACCATAATTCATATGGCATTCTACCACTATTAGATATTAAAAGTGTTGTGTTCTAAATGTATACAACAGTTTGTACTGCTTCTTTCTCAAATGTAACTGAAAATTTTGCCTCATTCAACATAGCTTTGGACATCTCCTTCACAATTATGTTTCTTCTTTCTACCATGCCATTTTTTTGTGGTATTCTTGGGGCTGAGTATTGGCTCTTGATTCCATGATCTTCACAATATTCCATGAATTCTCCACCTTTGTCTGACCTGAGACATTTGATTCTTCTCCTAGTCTCATTTTCTACAAGCTTCTTATAAATTTTAAATTCTTCAAAATCCTCATCCTTCTCTCTAAAAAATGTGACATATGCCATTCCGGTATAGTCATTAATCAACAACAGGGTATGTGTAGGATCATAATGGGCCAAAAGTGGCAATATGATAAGTATTTGTAGGGTATGTGGCTGACGACTTTTTTTTACCCAAAATTGATGAAATGAAAAGGGTTTTTAAAGGAGATTCTCATCTTTCCACCAATATAAATTATGCTTTACTTTGAATTTAATAAATAAATATTATTCATTTAATATTTGAATTACAACCAAATTCTTGACTGATAAGCTAATTGAAAATCATCTATATCCTTCAAACAGTATCACATTTTTGGAATCCAAAACATGCATCACACTCTATGATTTGCATACTATAGGATTAAAAAAAGAAAAATTGAATTTCATGAAGTTTTGACAAAGTTAAGGTGGTCAAGAATACAAGTTTTTATTTTTTAAAAGTTGTAATAAAAAATTCATAATTAATTATTTACTTGGAAAAAAATTACAAAAAAATATGCATCACATCCAGACATGAGTCCTCTAGTTATTTCTAAAATATTATAAAAAGTTATTATCATTTTATTGTGGTTAGGGTGGTCAGACAGACACCTACTTCTTATTTTTTCCATAAAATTTAAGTACTACTGCATTGAAATTTCAAATTTTCACCAAATAGATTTAAAATAAATAAATAAACCTAGTGGTTTAGAAACTACATTTAATTTGCTACAAATTTTGTTGTTACATATTTTTGAACTAATATAGATAACCTATTCAAATTTTTATGTCAAGTTGCCTAACTCTGATTTCTTTAAATTTTTTGCCACTTAAGGGCCTACTTTTTCCATGATAATCCTGCACATACCCAGAATGAAATATATTTCTCCTTGAAATGATATTGTCTTCATTGGAACACATAAATCAGTATGGATTATTTCCAATGATTTCATAGTGTAAATCCTTTGTGAGAAATTTAAACTTTTTTTGCTTTCCTTGCTGATAGCCTTGGTAGATGATGTTATCAGACTTTACAATCTAAGGCATATATATAACCAAGCCTTTTGAACTTATTTTCACCATGCTGTCAAAATTTACATGTCCTAGTCTTCTATGCCACAACCAAATTTCTTTTGCTTGATGGATTAGACATGTTTGGCCTTCCACTTCACATAGATTGTAGAGATTAATACCAGTTCTTATCCCTTGAGCAATTGTTTTACCATTCAATATTACCTTGCAACCTTCATAATCAAATACAAATTTGTATCCATTATCACACATCTGGTTGATTCTAAGAATATTGTGTTTTAGACCTTCCACATAGATCACATATTTAGTTTTGTCCTTTCCATATATGCTCAGAATTAATTTACCATGAATCTTGACAGTAGTATTATCACCTAGACTTACTGAACCTCCTATTTTCATTTCATGCTTAATGAATTTATTTTTATCTCCAGTCATGTGCTTGGAGAATCCACTATCAATAATCCATAGGTCTTGTTCCTTTGCATGTAAAGTTGTTTGGGAAATCATAGACTGAGTGATGCAACACCCTTGCTCTTTCTCCTTCCATATCTTATTGGGATTCTTCTCAGTTTTCTTTTCTTCTATCTCAAAAGACTTATTTTCTTTCTTTGTATTAGCTGGTGAGGATTTCTTCTTTTCATATTTCACACTTGGTCCTATAAATCTTTCTCTATAGTTTCTAGCTATATGAACAAAGTTTTTGCAACTATAACAAATTATATTCATATCAACCAAGGGATCAAATGGATTCTTGCTTGCAAAATTTCTATTCTTCCTTGGAATGATTCTACATTCTCTAGCCCTATGACTAAATTTTTTACAAGGATAGCAATACCCGTTGAAATGTGGTGAGTACTTGGTTATGTAGTTTCCTTCATCTGGATGAGGTGATGTTCTTTGTCTAAGCCTCCTTGGATAGTGTACTCTTGTGAATCCATCATTGTCTGCTCCTTTTAGGTTCTGCATTTTATTTTGTTGATTAGGAACTGTCTGGTTTTCCTCCTTAACTTCAACCAATTTCATTTCTTTATCATATTTTTGTTCATCTTTAGGGGATTCCTCTTTGTCAAATCTTTCTTCACTTGGGACTGATTTTTCTCCTACTCTAAATCTTTCATAAAGTTTTGCAAAGACATCCATAAATGAATTCTTCCCCTTTTCCAAACCTAAACTAGATTTCTCTTTATTTGCAGGCTTTTGTGTACTTATCAATTCATTCAAAATATCTGTACCACCTTTCAACTTTAAAGTCCATTTATGATCTACTCGTTGGCATTCTCCAATTCTTTCCTTAAGGTAACTATTTCTACCTCAAGTTTCTAGCATATATCCATCTCATATTGAAATTTAGATTTCATAACATCCTCAATTATTTTAAGCTCTTCTACATGAACTTTCAGTCCTATTAACACCTTATTGGACTCTTCAAGTTCTTGTGTTAATCTGTTAGTCTCTTTTTGAGCATTCCTTTTTAGCTTCTTTTTTCCTCTCTTAAATCATCAAGATCTTCAAGAGTGCTAATTAGTTCTCCTTCAAGATCAACAACTACCTCCTCTTCTCCTTCATATGAGTCCTCAATTTGTGCATCTTCCTAATCCTTAGTTTCTTTAGCCATGAATAGAAATTTTCTTCTATCATCTCTCATTACAAGGGCATGGCCTTGATCCTCTTCTAAAAAATCACTAGCATCAAACACTTCAATTTCTTCATTGATGTACACACTCTTCTTCTTCTTTCCAAAGTTCTTTCATTTAGCGTAGAACTCTTTCTTCTTTCTATTATCAAATTCTTGTTGGGAACTGTCTTCTTTACCATATGGACACTTTGAAGAAAAATGACCTATTCTACCAAAATTAAAAAACTTAAAAGGGAGCTTACCTTTATACTTGTTGGATCCTCTTCTTAGCATTCTTATGAAGTTTTCTTCTTCATCAATTTCTTCATAATCAGAAGCAATGATAGTGTCTTTTTCTTTCTTGACAACATTAAATGCAACTTCTCTCCTAGATGATTCAACACTTGTCATTCTTATCTCATATGCAATAATTATGCCATGCACCTCATCAAGAGTAAGTTTATCAATTTCTCTTCCTTCTTTGATAATAGAAATATTGACATCATATTTAGTTGCAATGGACCTGGTGGGAAGAACTTTCAACAAAAAATCTTCTTTTAGATCTACTATTGGATCTCAGTTGTGTTTATAGTTTTTTCTTGATGTCAAAATCCCTTTCAGTTGGTTCTCTTTGATGATCAGTCTCAGTTTGGATCTTTATGATTTACTATGGCACTTCATTGATGTCTCTTGGATATTATAGAAATTTATTTGTTATGGTTCAATTTCATGGTGATGAGTTTCCTAGTTCAAGTTATGAATGCTACATCTTTGACTGACAGAGTTTGAAAGATGGTTTCTTTGTCAGAATGGTTCTCCTTACATATCATAGGCTTTGGTTATTTCTCTTTCGGGCTTACTCATATCGGAGTGAAAATGGCAGGGTCTTCCCGATCCACTTTGAAATGTCTGAGTTGCCTATTCGGCAAGACATTTCAGATGTCATTGCAATTGAATTTATCATACAGGTTGCTTTCGGTGTGACATTCCCATTGTCTTGGCGATCGGCACAAGAAAGGTTACTTCGGCCAGACTTGGAGTATTTGGTTTAGCATCTCAGTGAATTCAAGTGTGTCTCATCAACTGTATGCATGTGGAAGTCTATCGGCGTGAGTTGTGATGTCAATATAATGTCTTAGCGAGTTGTTCTTGTCTTACCAACTCATGCTCAAAAGGTTTTATCTATTTTTTTGGGAGGAGTCTCATTGAACAACTCTTTGAGAGAACTTTGGCCAAACTGAACAGTTTCGGGCTGAGGTCTTGGTGATTTCACTTGGTCTCATCGACTAATGCTTGTGGAAGGCTTTTGGTAAGAGGTTTGTAATGTCTTAGCGACTCAGAGTGGATAAAGCATTTCAGTATGACTCATGTGCATCAAAGAAAGGTCTTGGAAAATTTGATTTGTTACACTGACCAAAAACATAAAGGGACTTCATTGGCATAAGATCTAGATTGTCTCAGCGACATCAGATGAATGGATAAACATTTTGGTAAGACTCATGAGTTTCATTGTAGAGTCTTTGCGAACCCGTCAAGTCTCTGCGACTAAGTCTAATGAGGGGCTTTCAGTGAAAGGTTTGTCTTGTCTTAGTGACACACAAGTGGATGAAGACTTTTGAAAAGACATGGTGTGATCTACAAGAGGTCTTCCCGACTTTGATATGTCTCACCGATGGAATTCAAAAGGACTTTATCGATGTGAGATTTGTTCTCTCTTGGCAATCTGAGGTGAACTCAAGGTGTTTCGATATAACGAAGATATCTAAATGAGGTCTCCTCGAAAGCAATATGTCATGGCGACAGGAATAAAAATGTGAGCTTTTAGTAAGACACAAGATGCTCTATGAGATGTCACGCTGACTACACATTGTCTTGAAGAAGGCGGATGAAGGATACATCTTGGTGTAAGTGTGGTCTTGTCTTGGTGACTTGGAAATGATAAAGACTTTCGGTATGACTCAAGCTCTCTACGAGAGGTCTCCCCGATGATGGTAAGCTATAGTGACACTCATAAGATAGAAGGCTTGTCAGCAAGAAAAACATTATGTTACAGTGACTTATAAGGGATAAATTCTTTCGGTGAAACACATCAAAATCTACAAAGCGTCTCCTCGATAGCAAGATGTCACAGTGACAGCGAATGAATAATACTCTAAGGAATCCTATTGATGAGACATCATGTATTCATTATGTGTTCTTCCCTACTCTGATGGCTCATGGTGAAAGCAATATCTAAAGGGATTGTCTAGCGATTTAATTGCCTTCGACAGGACTTGCTAATGTCTTAGCGAATGGTTAATGATTTCTCAAACTTTGTGGCCATTATGGAAATTTCAAAATACAGTTGCATGGTGACATCCTTGGATTGGTATCGAATCTCTGGAAAATATTCTCTGAGATTTCAGAGGGTGTGATTTTTTTTCTGTGGGCTATCATGACTTTGATGAAAATCTTTCAGTTACAATTTCAAGTCTCCTGATTCAGCGCAGAAATTAAAAGCTCTATGGATAGGAATTACTATGTTTTTTACCTTCATCTATAGATCATTATGAATCAGCTTCATATTCTAATTGTAGCAAGATAGTTTGAGAATCTTGTGAAAAAATCTTATTGAAGATTTCTTGATAACAGACATACTTGAAATGTATATAATAACTAGTGTTGAAAATAGTGAATGCTTATTGCTGGCCTATAATTTTGAGAGATAGTTACTTTGGCCATATTAAGAGATGTATTGAAGAACTTTGTAATACAGGAGTTGGATTCCTAGAGTATTAGAAGTAGAGTGTTAATGAACTTAACTGTAAATACAGAGATCCTCTAATATATTATTATTGTAATTCTAAAATCTGAGTAAGGGGTGGGTGCTCCTTGAGATTGGTGTCTCTAAATGAGGGGTTGGTGCTCCTTGAGTTTGTGCTCAGATATTTAGCCTATAAGGCATTGTTAAAAGTTCTTTTTGAAGATTAAGCTAGTAAGGTAGTTTAGGAGTGATTTTTCTACCCTAGGAGGGTTTTCCACTCGAAAAATCTTTTGTCTCATTGTTCTTCTATGTGCTCTCTATTTTTCTGTGTTGTTGTAGTTTAAGTTCACTGTTGGGTTTATTACTGTTCTCAATTCTGTTTATAAATGATTACATTCAACTCATGAATGCATTAATCAAAGTAATATTGAGATCAAATCTAAGCTATGTTTTGTGAAATGCGAGATATCTCACTCAAATCATATTTTCATAAGTTGTCAAATAGACTGAGTTAATGTTGTCATATCATTTTGCTTTCAAAAGTGATTAATATACTCTATTGTTCAAAGAAAAGGAAATCAGAATGAAAAATCATTGTCGAAGTCAAAAAAGTTTTGACACTGATTCACCCCCCCTCTCAGTGTCTTCCCTTAACTCCAACAATTGGTATTAGAGTGCAGGATCCTCTCATAGGTCTAAACCACCTAGGATTGTTCCTGGTTTCTTGGAGTACTTTGGTTAATATGGGAAATAATAGAAGGAATAACGGAAAAATATGTTCTTAGCAAAATTCTATTCATCATGTTCAAACTGAATCTAGTATAAGGAATAATGAGGAAGAGTTCATAAACAGTAGCTCTGAAATGGTAGAGTATCCTAGATCTAGAACTCCTTAGTTCGAAGGAACAAACTTTATTATATGGAAACATAGGATGGAAACATAATTACTTTCTTTAGAATTTGAAGTGTGGGAAGTAGTAGAAAAGGGTTGTACTACATCTGCAACATCTCCTTCCTCTCTTGAGGAGATGAAAGCTCTTGAATTCAATACTAGAGCTATAAATGCTATTCTTAATAACTTGCCAAATAAACTCATTACAAAAGTCATTCATTACAGCAGTGCTAAGGAAGTTTGGGAGAAGTTGTCTAAAATGAATCAAAATAGTGAGTTACAAGAGGAGATATCTTTTGATACTGAAATAAGTTGTGAATCATCTGAGAGTGAAGAAGGTGTAAAACTTTATAATTTTGAAAAATAAGTCCAAGGAGATCATTAATGAATATTTAAATGATCAAGAAACTTGTGTAAATATAGATCAATCTTTGGGTCAAGTTATAACTTCTCTATGCCTTAGATACTATTAAGAAACTTAGAAATGAAAACCAGTTTTTAACAAGATAGCTTCAACAAAAAGAGAGTCTAGAAGTCAAGATAAAAGACAAGGATGAACTGTGTAATAAACTAGAAAATGAGATTGATTCTTTAAAGAAATGTTTAGATAATGATTCCTTGTTAAAAGAACTAACTCTTAAGGACAATATGATTATAAGTCAGAAAATTGAAATTGAAGAATATAAGAGGATTGCAGATGTTGTGAGTTCTGATTTGGAGATTAAAAAAATTGTTTGTCTAAAACTTGAAGAAGAAGTAGTTGCTTTAAGAAAAGAGCTTGAATGCATCAATGCTCAATTTGGTAAAATTCAGAAAGTTGATCATAGTACTAATATATTGAATGAGATGTTGGGTAGGCAAAAGCATTCTAAAGATCCTACAGGAGTGGGATATGAGGTTGGACAAAGCTCTGCAGACAAATCTAAACATGAAATAGTGTTTACTACTTCAGATGGAAATAAGTTTATAGCCAAGCAAACACCAAGAATGAAGGTTGATCTTGGTTATAGTATTGCTGCATCAAAGGATAACATTGACACTAGAAGACAATCTAAAGGTATTCATAGAGAAAGGAAAAATGTCTTCAAACCTTCACATCCTTGGCATGATCATTCATTCAGGTATAATCATTCTTTCCAAGGATATTGTTATGTTTGTAATGACTATGGTCATAAGGTAATTGATTGCATAAGATGGTCAAATAAGAATCATTCTAATGTCCCTAGAAATGAGGATGTGGTGTGTTACAACTGTAACAATTTTGGTCACTTGAGAAGAGACTGTAGAATAAATACAAGTGAGAATAATGTAGGGAACAATGCTGGAAAATTCTGTAGGAAGTCTTCTATTTCTTAGAACAATCACAAAGTCATTTGTTTTAGATGTAATAACATTGGACATAAAGTACAGCAATGTAGATTCAATAGAAAGAAAGGTACTTTAAGCAAACAAGTGAAAAATTCTTTATTGGAGTGGAGAAGAAAGAGCAATCAAAATGTCAAGAAGAGCAATAAAGATGCTTCTGAGAAAACTCCTTGTGCACTCCTTGCACAAGAATTGCCTTCCAGGTCTTGAGTAGATGCAAAGACTTAGGGGGAGTCTATTATGGTAATATTTTTTACCCCTATGGAGTCTAGAATGAGGTATGACATCTTGTATTTTCTTTTGGTGATATAAGATGTAGAGAAATGGCTTGTAAATGCCACTATTTCATTATGTTTTTGAAATACAAGTTAGAAGTACGTTGATAGATCTTTGGTGAGGTTGATGCTCATTTCTTAAAGAGCTGATGAATCTAGTGTCTTACCAGTAAACTAGATAGTATTTTGAAGGAAGAGAAATGGCTTAAATTCCTTAACCTTTTTTTATTTCTGACAAAGGTAATCATCCAATTTGAAAGGTAATGGATAAATATCTACATTAAGGACTATTTTTGCTTGGTCTAGTGGTTGAAAGTTTTCAGAAGTTTTTGGAATGACATTGCACTTTGTTCTTAAATGAACTTTTTGGATGCTTGGGTTTTGGAAATAATGGTATGTCCTTATGACATCTTTGAGCAATGTGGAGACATATATGTGAGTTCCTCAACATATTAAAGATAAGAAAGCCTTTTTTTTAAGGGATGTCAATGGATTTATCTTTGGAGAATAGTGATTGAAAAACATGTTTGATGTTATGAGTTATTTTTGTGATGATATTATTCGGTGTTGCATGAAGAAGCTGAGTTAAGATTGTGTGTTGAATGAAGATGCTTACAATGTCTTTTGCAAGATGTTATGAAGGAATTGAGTGTTTTGGTCTTCTGAGTATGGTACTGTGATCTAAGTAGGTTGCTACAATAGTCTTGAGAACTGTGTATGTTCATGGGATATGCTCTGTTATTTGTGTTTTGATGAAGGAAGGTGACTGGTAGTATTAACCTCATCGTGTATGGTTGGGACTTATTCTTGGACTTTGAAATTGAGTGTTGTGTGTGAAAGTGAGTGGATGTTATATAAATGAAAGCTTCTTGAATTCATATTTTGGTAGAAACAAAAGGAGAGAGCTTTGGTGTCCTACCTTGAAGATATATTATCTACATGATGTTATTAAGTTTCTAATTTCAAAGTGGGAGTTATTGTATGGGTTGTTACTACTGATTTCTCTAATAATTTTTGTGCATTTGAAGTGAGTGAAGTTGTGTTGTTACAGTATGATGCTCTATCTTCCATTGGTGATGTGAAGTTATTCAATATGTCTGCTACACTATTGCTCTATTTGTAGCCAGTTCTTATCGTATTTGGTTGGCTTCTCAGTTGTGTTTCCTAGCATTGCACATTCTTCTCCTCTATCCTTTGTCATTGAGGCAAAAAAGGGGAGAGTCATTTGTGTTTTTCCATCAAGTACAAAGGGGGAGTTTGTTGGATCTCAGTTGTGTTTATAGTTTGTCCTTGATGTCAAAATCCCTTTCAGTTGGTTCTCTTTGATGATCAGTCTCAGTTTGGATCTTTATGATTTATTATGGCACATCCTTGATGTCTCTTGGCTATTACATAAAGTTATTTGTTATGGTTCAATTTCATGGTGATGAGTTTTCTGGTTCAAGTTATGAATGCTACATCTTTGACTAATAGAGTTTGAAAGATGGTTTCTTTGTCAGAATGGTTATCCTTGCATATCACAAGCTTTGGTTGTTTCTCTTTCGGGATTACTCATATCGGAGTGAAAAGGCAGGGTCTTCCCGATCCACTTTGAAATGTCTAAGTTTCCTATTCGGCAAGACATTTCAGATGTCATGGTGATTGAATTTATCATATAGGCTGCTTTCGGCGTGACATTCCCATTATCTTGGCGATCGACACAAGAAAGGTTACTTCAGCCAAATTTGGAGTATTCAGTTTAGCATCTCAGTGAATTCAAGTGTGTCTCATCAACCATATGAATGTGGAAGTCTATCAGCGTGAGTTGTGGTGTCGATATAATGTCTTAGTGAGTCTTTCTTGTCTTACCAACTTATGCTCAAAAGGTTTTATCTATTTTTTGGGAGGAGTCTCACCAAACAAATCTTTGAGAGAACTTCGGCCAAACTGAACGATTTCAGCCTGAGGTCTTGGCGATTTCACTTGTTCTCACTAACTAATGCTTGTGGAAGGCTTTTGGTGAGGTTCATAATGTCTTAGCGACTCAGAGTGGATAAAGCATTTCGGTATGACTCATGTGCATTGAAGAAAGATCTTGGCGAATTTGATTTGTTACACCGACCAAAAACATAAAGGGACTTCATCAGCATAAGATCTAGATTGTCTCAGCGACATCAGATGAATGGATAAACATTTCAGTAAGACTCATGAGTTTTGTTGTAGAGTCTCAACGAACCTGTCAAGTCTTGGCAACTAAGTCTAATGAGGGGCTTTCGGTGAAAGGTTTGTCTTGTCTCAGTGACACACAAGTGGATGAAGACTTTCAAAAAGACATGGTGTGATCTACAAGAGGTCTTCCCGACTTTGATATGTCTCGTCCATGGAATTCAAAAGCACTTTATCGGTGTGAGATTTTTTCTCTCTTGGTGATCTAAGGTGAATTCAGGGTGTTTTGGTATAACGAAGATATCTATATGAGGTCTCCCCGAAAGCAATATGTCATGGTGACAAGAATGAAAACATGAGCTTTCGGTAAGACACAGGATGCTCTATGAGATGTCATCTCGACTACACATTGTCTTGGTGAAGGCAGATGAAGGACACATCTCGGTGTAAGTGTGCTCTTGTCTTGGTGACTTGGAAATGATAAAGACTTTCGGTATGACTCAAGCTTTCTACAAGAGGTCTCCCCAATGATGGTAAGCTATAGCAACACTCATAAGACAGAAGGCTCATCGGCAAGAAAAAAATTATGTTACAGTGACTTATAAGGGATAAAGTCTTTTGGTGAAACACAGTGAAATCTACAAAGCATCTCCCCAACAGCAGGATGTCGCAGTGATAGCAAATGAATAATACTCTAAGGAAGCATATCAATGAGACATGATGTAATCATTATGTGTTCTTCCCAACTCTGATGGCTCATGGTGAAAGCAATATGTAAAGGGATTGTCTGGTGATTTAATTGCCTTCGGTAGGACTTGTTGATGTCTCAGCGAATGGTTAATGATGTCTCAAACTTTGTGGCCATTATGGAAATTTCAAAATATAGTTGCATGGCGACATCCTTGGATTGGTATCGAATCTCTGGAAAATATTCTCTGAGATTTTAGAGGGTATGATTTTTTGTCTATGGGCTATCATGACTTTGATGAAAATATTTCAGTTACAATTTGAAGTCTCCTAATTCAGCGCAAAAATTAAAAGCTCTATGGATAGGCGTTACTCTATTTTTTACCTTCATCTATAGATCATTATGAATCAGCTTTATATTCTAATTATAGGAAGAGAGTTTGAGAATCTTGTGAAAAACACTTATTGAAGATTTCTTGATAACAGACATACTTGAAATGTATATAATAACTAGTGTTGAAAATAGTGAATGCTTGTTGTTGGCCTATAATTCTGAGAGATAGTTACTTTGGCTATATCAAGAGATGTATTGAAAAACTCTATAATACAAGAGTTGGATTCCTAGAGTATTAGAAGCAGACTGTTAATGAACTTAACTATAAGCAGAGAGATCCTCTGATATATTATTATTATAATTCTAAAATCTGAGTAAGGGGTTGGTGCTCCTTGAGATTGGTGTCTCTAAATGAGGGGTTGGTACTCCTTGAGTTGTGGCTCAGAAATTTAACCTATAAGGCATTGTTAAAAGTAGTTTTTGAAGATTAAGCCAGTAAGGCAGTTTAGGAGTGGTTTTTCTACCCTAGGAGGGTTTTCCACTCGACAAATCTTTTGTTTCATTGTGCTTCTGTGTGCTCTTTTTTTTTGTGTTGTTGTAGTTTCAATTCACTGTTGGGTTTATTACTGTTCTCAATTATGTTTATAAATGATTACATTCAACTCATGAATGCATTAATCAGAGTAATATTGAGATCAAAGCTGAGCTATGTTGTGGGAAATGCAAGATATCTCACTCAAATCATATTTTCATAAGTTGTCAAATAGACTGAGTTAATGTTGTCATATCATTGTTCTTTCAAAAGTGATTACTCTACTCTATTGTTGAAAGAAAAGGAAATCAGAATGAAAAATAATTGTCGAAGTTGAAAATTTTTTGACACCGATTCACCCCCCCTTTTAGTGTCTGCCCTTAACTCCAACATCTACACCATATCCTTTAATGGAATTTACCACATCATCAACTCTCTGATGATAGTCTACAATATTCTCTTCTTTGGTCATCATGAAGCCTTCAAATTTTTCTCTTAGCACTTGTAACTATTCCAACTTTACTTTGGTGTCACCTTCATAGATTTTCTTCAGTTTTTCCTAGACATCGTAAGTAGTTTTACAACATGCATAAATTTTCTATGCATAGAGTCAAAAAAATTGTTCATAATAATAAAATTAGATTTCTTATTTTCCTCATGAATCTTATTTTCTATAGGATTTGTAGGAATAGCAGTAGGAATAACATATTGGGTCTCAAAACATTCCCATACTTTAGTTCCAAGAGAAGCTAAGTATCCTTTTATTAATGAGCTCCATTTAGCATAGTTTGTTCCATCAAACCCATGTGGCTTGTTTCAGCCTTCCTAAAATTCCATTATGTTCACCTAACCAAGATCTACCCGAGTTGGTTAAGCTTCTCCTAGGAAACTTGGTGCTCTAATACCAGTTATTAGAACACAATGATCTACTGAGAGTGGGTGAATTAGTATATCTTAAAACTTTTAGTTCTTAAACCCTTTTGTAGATTCAACCCTAACCTCAAATGTGCAGATTGAAATACTAATAGACATAATAGTCACAAGCACAAGAGAAATCAACATATAACACAATATGTACATGTGGAAAACTGAAGATGGGAAAAAACATGGTGCGATGAGAAATGTTGCTAGGATCTACTATCCTAATCCAACCTCATGTGGGCAGGCATACGAGTTTTTAATATTTTTTAAAAGTTGTAATAAAAATTCATAATTAATTATTTAATTGGAAAAATTACAAAAAAATATTCATCACATTGGGACATGAGTCTTCTACTTATATCTAAAATCTTATAAAAAAATATTATCATTTTATTGTGGTTAGGGTGGTTAGAAAAACACTTCTTATTTTTTCCCTAAAATTTAAGTACTACTACATTGAAATTTTAAATTTTTACCAAATAGATTTTTTTCTTCAATAAACCTAGTAGTTTAGAAACTACATTCAATTTGCTACATATTTTATTCTTACATAGAACTTTTTGAAATAATATAGATAACTTATTCAAATTTTTACATCAAGTTGCCTAACTCTGATTTTTCTAATTGTTTTGCAACTTAAGGGCCTTTGTTTTCCTTGATGATCCTGCATATACCCAGTTGCGTGTTTTCTTGTTTATAAGAACTAGGTTCACCTTGTGTAGGGAACTTAGGTTCAACTTTAGTTTTAGGATGTAAGTAACCAAACATCTCAAGATGTGGTATTGTAGGTGTTATCAATAAGATTCACACCTTGCTGAATATGAAAGTTCAACAATCTATTGAAACATGGAAATGTTCTCGAGTTGTGGGTAACTCATTATGAGAATGAATCTATAGAGAAGGTTGTATTCCTTGTTGATAATCACCTATTCTACTAACTTGTGGAGAAAAGAGTTAGAAGGAAGTTTATGATTTAAATTCTACCACCTGAAATGATTGACCAACATTAAGAAGATTTTGATAATAACTTACTCTCACCACCTCTTTAAAACTTGATTCTCACAATCCCACAACACATGTGATCCAAAAGTGATTTATGTAAAGGTTTATAATAAACACAAGGCACAACCTGAACTAAAATGTAACTCTTTCAAACCACTTTACAACAGTAAGACAAGAAAAGGATTCAATAGATTTGAATCACAAAACACATCAAATTACTATTGCAAGGCATAAGCAAGAAGTGAGAAAGGAAATTTTTCTTCTTTATTGAATGGAGCAAAAACTCTCAAAATCTAAGTACAAAGAAGTTTACAAGCTTTAAAAATGTGTAAAAGCAAGAAAACAAGAATATGAACTAAGAAAAACACTAAGTTTTGTCTAAGATATACCTCAAAAACCCTAATCCAAGCTCAAGAAGAAAGCTCAAGGAAAATCTTCAAAAACTACCCAAAAAGTTAACAAAAAAGTGGAAATGTCACACTTTTGCATGAACATATTGAAAAGCTCCTAAAAATAAGTCTAGTTTTCTTTAAAAGCAAAAAAAAACCTTATCGAGCTTCACCAAGAAGCTCAAATCCTACCAAGAGAAAATATCACTTGACAAATATACTAAAAATAGCAAAGAAATAAAACAATTTATAAAATATTGCTTTATTCTTGCTTTACAATGATTTGCAAATTTAATACTCTCATAACTTGATTATTTTTGCAATTAAAGATTTAGAAAAATATTTTGCAAAACAATATAACCTATCTCTCCAATACAATATCTGATTTTTCTTAGAAAAAATCATAAAATATAGATACCATCCTCAATAATTGATTTCTATAAAATCAATCTAAAAATAAAACCCTAATTCATAAGTAAAATCTCATTTATAATTTTAATTGATTCCCCTCAAAATCAATTATAACCTAGGGTATCTATCATCGTCCATTTTTTGACTAAGGCAATATTGGCATAAAACCCTAAAGCCCTAAGCCATAAAAATATTTCATTAGACAAGCCTAAGGACTTAGGAAAAATCATAATATGAAGGCCTCCCCATAAAGCTCAACCTAAGGTATGCATCATATATAACACTAAGGCATTAATATTTTAAGTGAAAAACTCACTTTTGAATTAGAGCATGAGGATAGAAAAAACTCCAATGGAAACTCTAAAATCATCATTTGCACTTTGTCATTTTGAAAGAAAGCTCAATTGAAAGGAAGAAAGCACTTCCACCATGCTAGGGTTTCAGTTCTGAGACTCCATTCGAGCCTCCAATCCTTCAATTTTTATCATGCTTGGCCTCCATTATGCTCATGGTAAGTTTCAACTACATTTTCTATTTGCTCCTTGGGTCTTTTGATGAGAAAATGGCCTCACAGGCCACGACTATGATATAGTATCTGATGTATTTGTGGCTATGTATTTCTTTGCGTTTACTTCTGTATTCCTTGGTTGCCATTGTCAGAGCTTGAACCCTACATCTGGAAGCTCTATGAGAGCTGAGTTGCCATCCTCTTAGTCTTCTACAGGAATGAATGGTAAGTTTATTACTCCTCTATATTTCTCTTGGAATTTCCTCTCTAAAACAAAAGCTTCTGGAAACTTAATACTCCTGCAAAAAAAGGATCATTTTCCATTGATGAATTTATGGCCATTAAATAGTTTGTGCCATGCTTACACACTCTAGTGCATTTCACTCAGAAAATTTGTATGATTTCCATTATTTTCTTCAGATCTTAGGGCCTAGATAGCAACCTGAAAAGAGTTTTCTATTTCAAATGAAATTTGGGACTGAAATCCTTCCTCTTTGATGTGGCTGCTCATGCACACAATGGGTGTTTTGTAATTTTTTGGGCTTGACCTAAGAGACTATAGTGTGTATTCTGCATTTTTGAAACAAACCCTCATGTGGGTATATTGTATTTCAAAGAAATAATGTCCATTCTGAATCTCTCCAAAACTAGAGTTCGACCCTATACCACATTGTACAATTTATGTATTTTAATGAAACCCCATGTGGGTATTTAGAAAATAATGAAAAAATTGGGTAAATCTGAATTTGGATTTAAAATACTCAAATGGGTACTCTTTATTTCAAGTATAACTACACTTTTAGCTCAAAAACCCAATGTGGGTATTTTTGAAACTTGAAAAGAACACCCATTTTTCTTTCTGCCAACAACCTCACGAAGGTTCCCTGAGATAAAGAGAATATTCAGTATTTGAAATGAACACTTCATATGGAATTTGTAAAAATGGAAATGAAAGAAAAACTTTCTGTGTAATGAATGACTGCTCTACTCATGTTTCTAGTTTACTGTATTTTCTCTTGGCCACCATGGAAGAAACTCTAGATCGGCCTTGCAATACCTTTTCTGTGTTTATAAATATGGCATCTGCATTTGATATTGAAAGAGGAAAGTTTATTTTTTTCACATTTTTGTCCTCTAATGAGAAAAAACAATAAAAAACCCATATGGTTTCAAGCTTCTGTGAGTATTTGCGATTTGGCCCAAACCCTTGTTGTATTTCATGAAATTACTTGTTGTTCATAGGGTTAAAATTTGATTGAATGCTATGGTTTTTACCATTAAAATACCTGCATTTCATGAAAATTATATACTCTCCTTGGGAAACCAAGATTAATCCTTTAGAAAATTGCAAAAATCATGTGTGAATCCTTGAAAAGCTTTAGTATATGAAGCACATTTATTGCATTCTACACACATAAATTATTTTGATTTGAATCTACAGTTTGTTGTTTACTTTCTATCATGAACTATTGTTACTTTCATTTCATTTCATATTTCTTTAGTTTGCATCTTTAAAGCTCCTTCATTCTTTGTTAATCTCTGCTCATTTCATAAATGACTTCTACATATTGTAATCCTTGTCCAATCTATCCATACTTGTCTTCTTAAACCCCATGCAAAATACACCTTAAAAAATACACTTGAATGATGAAACAAGTCTCTAAAATAGTGTACTCTGAATTGTTTTCATTTCAAACACAATAATGCCTAAACTCCATTTAAAATACATGTTGAATGATGAAATACTCCTTGGACTATTTCCCTGCACTTAATACAACAGTTACATCTAAACACTAGTTACAATGGATTACCTAATGTTTGTCATCTTCGATTCAAATGAAATTTTTAATCTCTTTCACATGCTTACTTTATTGAGCAATGTTCTATTGATGAGGCATTATGTATGCCTATTCACTATCACCATCATGAACATATAACTTGTTGTACCTTTACATAATATCATGAAGCATGATGAATAAACAATACTTATGGAAATAAAATGCAAACAATATGGCAATATTTAAAACTTGCAAATATGAAATTGATGCATTTTAGTTGAATTGATTGAGCTCATTAAGTCTACTTTCCACCTGTATCTTTCAAGAAAACATATTACTTGATTGTTATGAGTGAACAATAGGCTTAACTATTTGATTGTTATGGATCATATTGCATTCCTTCACTTAGCCCCATCTGTAATGTTAATGGGCACCATGTTGAGATCTACCCTTGTGGGAGCCCATTTTACTCCACATGCTTTTATGTCTTCATAAGATAATCAACTTCATGGTTTCCCTATACCTGCACAGGAAACATAGAATGTTAGCATAAAAACAATCTATGATGTGACACTCCATTTCCAGGCTCCTATTACTACACTTTTCATTCTTAGCTAATTTCATACATTTCAAGGAATGAAATATATCTCTGTTAGTAGAGCTTGTAGTATAGTACATATCCCGAGCTCTTAATTGACACCTTTCTCAATATTTTTCAAGTGTAGTTAGGAACAAAAGCAGAGTGGAGCAAGCTACAAACCATCAACTAAAGATCAAATACATGCAATGACATATATGTTCTATGTTATTTTCTTCTTTCTTTTAGTTGTATATTTGATCTCTTGCAATGAATGATTTAGTTATCTCCATGGCTTGTGTGGATCCTTTAGTTTCTTCTTTCACTTCCATTATGAAAGAAATGCATCAAAATGCAAAGTTGTACAATCATTTGTATTCTTGCAATCAAATGAAACTTTGTAATGTGAATAGCATCATGAAATAAATGAAAGCAATTGATATGCTTAATCATTTGTATAGTTAGTTTCATACTCCATTTGGTTTGTAAAGAATTTGAGCAATACTTCTGAAACTCAGTCTTCTCCAAACACTTGCACAACTGATACTTGATGAATATGGTGAAAACAACACTTGAAGCACATGCAGAAATAACTATACTTTCACTTTAAGTTTTAACAAAATTTAACTAGCTCCACCAATTGAGATGTAGTGAACAATTGGTAATAGTAGGAAGGTCTTGTTGTTTCATGGATGAATAAAAGGATGCATTAGCTTCAGGGTTGTCAAGTAAATCATTTAGGAACTTATTCATTCTATAATCATCTTCTCCAATGATGTCAACATCATGAGGAGGACAGTCATTAGGAGTTGAAGGAGCATGAGTGAGTTCAATATCATTAGGATCAATTCCGAAGGAACAACTTGACACATCCACTAAGGACTTTAATGACATCCAAATCTTATTAAAACAGATATCCATGATGTACTAAATGCAAGAAACTAAATGAAAGAACAAATATGGAAACATAAATAGAAAGGTAACAACAGAAAATAGGAACTCAAAAAATAAAGATTAAATTCCAGAGAATGCAATGCAGAATATGCAACTAGACTAATTTACCTAGGGTGGTGAATGAGTCTAGGTAGTGATTTTTTTGAATTTTTTTTGAATTTTAGTATTTTATTTAATGAAATTGCATGCAATAATGCAATCTAAATGAAATTTTCACTAATGGAAATTTGGAAACCCTAGAATGTAATTTAAACAATGTAGTGCAAGCTAAATCTAGGATGTAAATGCACTCTAAATCAGAAATATGATGCTCTAAATTCAAGTTCACCAAAATGAACCAAATATTTTTGTGGGGGGTTCTTTGTTACACTTCTAGGGTTTTGAACCTAAAAGGAGAGAGGTACAAAAATATTAATGGCTCACTCAAGAATGAACCCTTGAGATTACAATGCAAAGGAGATTGAAATCAGTCAATGGAGATTGTCCTAAAAGTTGAAATCTGATAAAAGAGATTAAATACCAAAAGAAAACTTAGAAAATGCAAGATGTTTGAAAACATAATTTGATATGCAAGAAGACCTAGAAATGTAAATAAATTGTAACAGAAAATTAAATGAGATTGAAAGTGTGCACCTAGAGAATAGAAAGAGAATAGAAAGAGATGGAAAGGAGCTCTAGAATACTGAAGAATTCATTGTTGATGCCAACTAGGACTCATACGCCAAGTTGGGAAACTTAGTCCTGCTTTAGGAAGACTTTGACAAAATAGGTTTCAGACAACTGGGTACTCAGATCTTCAAAATTCATGTTTAAGCCTGGGAAGTGGGACTCATTCACCACTAATGGTGAATCAGTACACCTCTAGATTTCTACAAATTCAAAACAAGAAACTATAGCCTTCAATCTGCTCTTTTTCTCTTGATTAAGATCTAGGTCTGAAACTGTCAAATTTGACCTGCAGGTTTTCTCGAAGCTTCTCTTAGGGTTTTGAGAACTTTAAATAGCTTTGATAATTTTTTCATAACTTTTCCAATCTTGCTCTTTGAAAAATCTAAAACCGAGACCTACAAATCACATGCAAAGAGAGGGAAAAATTGTTGTAGGGTTAGTGAATAGGGGTTTTCCTTGGTCAAACCTTGGGTTGGTAATTAAACCCTTGAAAATGAAATGAAATATGGAAAGAGAATGATGAATGAACAAAGAAAATGCTATAACTCGCCAAACCCTTGAAGTAGAATGCTGCAAACATGCAAGTAATAGCTCCAATGGATGTAGACTTGAAAATGATCAAAATTCCTAGAATGCTTAAATGATTGATTAATTAATTGGTTGGGGGAGAAATGAGTGGAAAAACCCTATATTTTTAATTAATTATGCAATAATTCCTAAAAAATACATCACAGGCCGACCTTAGATATTAAAAATAAAAACCCGCGAGAAATTTGAATTAATTTTGAATTTTGTGTCGAAGGGGCCTCATTCACCCCTAATGGCGAATGGCTCCCACCTAAGGCATTCAAAGTGGGTTTCAGAATTTAGATATTATAAATGATGTTTTTTGGGATTATTTTATAAAATACACTTAAGGCTCGTAAGTGTAAAATGGGGCCAATTAAAGCATAAGAAAGGTCCAATTATTAATAAAAAGCCTAGAAAAGTGTGAAAGTTTGTTACAAAAATTTACAACATTCTGAAATAAGGCTTGGTAAATGATAAAAAGAGGTTATTTAGGTGAAATATATTAATAAGATCCTAGAAAAGTGTGAAGCTTTGTTACAACACTTCACAACACTTTTGCAAGGCATCATTAAATTCCTATTAGTTCGCAAGGGCCCAAGACCTAATATGAATGTGTTAACCACATTACAACACTAAATCAAGGCAAAACTAAGCCAACATCTAGAAGAAGGACCCAAATGAGCATGAAAATGTCCAAAGATCCATTTTTCTACTCTACACACCTAATTTCATCTAAGAAATCTAACATCCTAGAAAATTTTGAGTCCAGCATCCTAGAAAATTCAAGAGATCAAGAGCATTCAAGATTCAAGCATCATGTCAAAGTTTTCATGCATCATGTGGGTATGTGCAGGTAAATGGTGGGCCAAAAAGTGGCATTGACGAAAAAACACATCTTTCATCGACCGAAAAAATGTGAAAAGATAAAGTTGAATTTTTCTAGGCTCGGGTGTCACCATACCTAACACCAAACCTTTTTTTACAAATCGGATATCCGATTTCGATCGGATATCCGATTTGTAAAAAGAATATATTAAAAACTTATGTCACTTTTTTGAAGTCATTCGGCTAAGAAGAACCTGCAGGTGCACTGTGCATCCATTCTTCACATAATGGATATCTGATATAGGGTAAATTCAATTTGAAAAGGTAAGTTTTTTTATTTTTATTTGATTTGATTCAATTTTGATTTAGATTTGAATAATATTATATGGTTTTTTGTTGATTTAAAAAAAAATAGGGATTTTGATTGAGTTTTTGTGAAAGATTTGAGTTTAGAATAGATTTTGATAAAAAAATGAATGTTTTTTGTGGATTTTTTTTCACAATAGGGTTTTTGATTGAATTTTTATGAAAAAATTGAATTGAGAATGGATTTTGATAAAAAAATGAACTTTTTTGTGGATTTTTTTTCAAAATAGGGTTTTTGATTGAATTTTTATGAAACAATTGAGTTCAAAATAGATTTTGTTAAAAAAATGAATGTTTTTAATGGATTTTGATTGAAAAATAGTGTTTCATTTATATTGTCTAATTTTAGATTAATTATTTTTTAACTTTAATCAGGGATTATGGCTACTGAGAATGAAAATGCACAAATTCCACCAGTTGAAAATGAAAATCCACCAGCTGAGAATCAAAATGCAGAAATTCCAAATGCTCCACCACCTCCGCAGCCATCAATTGAATAGTTAATTCATGAAAAATTGGAGCAATTGAGGGGAATTTGTGATGTTTATAGGAAAATACCTCGATTATCCTGTATGTCAACAACATTGACAGGGATAATTACAAATGTAGAAACCCTCTCCACCCAACATAATGCATTTCATTCATGGCAAGAAACCATGAGGCAATATTATGCATGTGGAATGTCTTATGATGATGTGAAAGATCTCCAAATAACAAAATCCCAAATAGCCTCTTTATTTATTAACCCCAACACTAGTTTGCTAGTTAATGTTAACAAGCCAAAACTTTCTATAAAATGGTGCACGCATAGGGGCATAGTAGATAACTTTTGGGATCGTTGGTGTATGGCTTTTGATAAACCACCCAACAATAATCTTGATGTACCTTTTTACTTTATTAAAAAATTATATGCTGAGTTTTTTTTAGGGCATCATGTCAATTACTTTGACATTAAACCCTTCTAGGGCATTGGTAGAGGTATGCCTCAGGATAGGCCAGGGGAAGTTAGAGTAGTTAGCCGCCCACATGTTCCCCATCCTCCCCTTCCTTCGCCACCTCCAGTACAACATCCAAATATTATGGAGGATGTAGCCACACAAACCATCCAGGCCATTCACTCTTTGAGTGGTCTTTTGGTTTCCCATGCTTCTTCAGTAGCTCAGCCATAGTCTAGTGATCTTGGCGACGGATCCAGTGTTGCTGCATCATCCTCCTCAGGTCTACATATTTGTGTGCCACATATTTGCAATACGTGCTAGCAAATATGTTTGGGTCCTATTGTATATCCCCCTGAGCATCCATTAGATACTTCTAATTATGACATTTAGGATGTGGAGATTATAGCAGATCACACGCAGGGGAGTGGAGCACACCCTATAGAGTCCTCTTCTGCTAGAGAGGTGGACATTGGAGTAGTTACATAGGTAACATTTAAGGTGTAAATTCATAACTTGCATTTTTTTAAAAATAAATATTAATAAGAGATAGTATCAAGTACTAATATTTATTTACATCATCTATTTAACAATTAATGTTTGAGGAGGAGCTCACATAGGTGACTGATAGCACCCTTAGGGCCATTTCATTTGGCCTTGACACGCACACAGTATGTATTTTCTCACTCACTCATTTACATTTTTTTACTGTATATTTGCTTGTCATTTGAATTGTCAATAATGAAATTATATATTAACTTATATGTTTATCTTACTCTCTGCTTATAGCAAACACCTAGTGTGAGCGAGGTGTGATGCTCTCCAGACTATGGAGGTATAGTGTTGGATAAGGGAAAGGTAATTGAAGTCAAATTTGATTGAATTAAAATTTATAAGATCTTTTATTGATTATGCATACATTGACATAGATTCGTAGTTTCATATGTACTTGTGATTTTTATGTATAGGCGGTTGTGAGCTATATATCATTGTTGATAAGTGCCACAACACCCAAAGGAGTAGGTATTCTAACGCATGGAGGAAGTGTTGAAACACCTCAAGGAGGAGGTGTTGAGAAACCTAAAGGAGATACAAAAAAAGATCAACCTAAAGAGGTATGTGTTTATTTTATTTTGTGGTTGGTAAATATGTTCTTATTACTGATAATTCTATGCTAACTTGGATCAATTTCATGTTTTTTTTCACATATACAGATTGACGTTACAAAAGTTGGTTTGGTTAGTTCTTTGAGAGGGGTATATTCTAGGACTCCTAACCCTTCAAAGAGACGTATATTTTAGGTAATGAAGATTTCAATTTTAGAGTTCAATTATAATTCAATGTGTATTGATTTTTATGTTAATTATTCAATTTTAAATTATATAGTATAACTAATCTCAATTGTGGTTTGACTTTTTCTTGTGCAGCTACCTTCAGAGCCAACGAGTGCTTCAAAGAGGCTCCATTTTGATGATCCACCAGTAGTTTAGGATGAGATAGACATTTTGGCAAGTAAATTTTGAATAGATACCGATATGGCATATGCCACATATTGTAAAACTTTGTTTGAGTTGGCGTTGATGCCATTTTTGTATATGGACATACACTTGATTATTGGATAATTTGATATATATAGAAGTTGACAATCAAAATTTAGTTTCCTCCTCATGTGCATGATTAAACTCTTTGAAGCAATGGTTAAATATCAATGTACAATAGCATAAAAAGAATGGTTAAATATTATGTAGTTTATATTCATATTGCTGATTACATTGCATTGCACATCTTTCAAACTCAAAGCATTATTTAACATTGCATAAGTAACAACTAGATACTCATATGATTAACCCTACACCATCTGATTTTCTTCTATGTCAACTTTTCCATGCCTTAGTAAATTTGGTGGTCCATTTTTAACCATCAATTTTTTTATATAACATTAATTCACCTTTTTCAAAAAAAAATATGGCTAGACTCCCATATGAATACTAATAATATATCATATGACCATTCTTCATATACTTACTGGCACTTTGTGTCTTCTTAGATGAGCCAAAATTTGTTGCCCAACTACCCCAACCTTAATCAATGTTCCATATTTTAATCATTCCATCCTAAGATGTTGTGACCATTTGTTGACTAGAAGATTCAATTATTTGCAGGCATGAAATGACATCATCATGGACTTTGACCTAGAAATTTAGGAAAAGAATACTATTAAAAGTTGTGAGCTCTATGAAAAATAGATGTTTATCTAACTGCAACACAATCTAAATATGGATTCTTTTAGAAAATAAAAAGAAAGACATAACTTTTAAACAAATAATTT
The DNA here is from genome assembly GCA_007258455.2 of Sequoia sempervirens. Classification (NCBI taxonomy): domain Eukaryota; kingdom Viridiplantae; phylum Streptophyta; class Pinopsida; order Cupressales; family Cupressaceae; genus Sequoia; species Sequoia sempervirens. Next base: position 30,120 of record VDFB02136408.1, read on the forward strand.
AGTCACAATGTATTTTTCACAAAGAAAATTTGTATAAACCACTTCTCCATAATGGCTAGTATAGAAAATAATTGCATTGGTAGAACAAAACTCCAAAATATTTCTGATTTCCTTGATTAATTGAATCTTAAGTAGAATCCCCACAATAATTTTGGTTTACATAAACCGATCTAGGAAAAAAACATTGCTTGGAAAGTGCATCTCTAATATTTTATGTTTCTCGTACAATAATTTCAATACATTTGAAGAAGTTATATGAAAATATATCTTCTTAAATTCTTCTTTAATTTGAAGGTTAGTTTTGATAGTGAGTAATTTATTTCATAGATGGATTTTAGCTTTTGCTTGATTGTTGTGCATTGTACTTTCTTCTATAAATAAAATGAGACATGCTAATGCACATTTTCAATATAATTTCTCTATTTTCTTCCTTAACATATCTCTCTCTTAGGCTTTGATACAACCCTGTCAGGGCTTGTCCTATCACATTTAGCCCAAATCAAAAATAAAATTTCATGCATTGCTTCTCCCTACACTAGCAGACCCTGGCTAAAGGTTTTATTTGATATTTTCAACAAACATACATCTGGTTGTCTGAATGAATGGGGGAGTTACAACCTTCCTAATCAAGAGGTCATGACTTGTCAGAACTGATTAAAGTAGTGTAAAGTTGCAAAGTGGTGCAACTTTCATTCCGTAGCTTGTACGACCAAACGAACTATTCCAACACATCTGGATGGGTACTTTTACACTAGGGATGGTCCTCTCTTGCACCCAAATATGCTGAATCACTCCGAGCTACATTGGACCGGTGATTTCCCTTAAGAGTCCAAAGTGCTAAAAGGCAGCAATCTTTGAAGGTCTATTTCTTAGAGACCATGATGCTTATAGACTCTCCGTCTGAGGCAATGGGATCATATTGGGACCATCTACAAAAACCTCTCTTGATTTTTTCTATTTCAAAGGTGTTTTCCTGTGGTGGTGACATTTCAGTGGAGGGAAAAGTTGCCAGATGCAAGTAGTGTAAAGTTGCAAAGTGGTGCAACTTTCATTCCGCAGCTTGTACGACCAAACACACTGTTCCAACACATCTGGATGGGTAATTTTATGCTAGGGATGGTCCTCTCTTGCACCCAAATACGCTAAATACCTCTAAGCTACATTGGACCAGTGATTTCCCTTAAGAGTCCAAAGTGCTAAAAGGCAACAATCTTTGAAGGTCTATTTCTCGGAGACCGTGATGCTTATAGACTCTCCGTCTAAGGCTATGGGATAGTGTTGGGACCATCTACAAAAAATATCTCAATTTTTTCTATCTCAGAGGCATTTTCATGTGGAGGTGACTTTTCAGTGGAGGGAAAAGTTGCCAGATGCAATCAGTGTAAAGTTGCAAAGTGGTGCAACTTTCATTCCGTAGCTCGTACGACCAAACAGACTATTCCAACACGTCTGGATGTGTACGTTTACGCTAGGGATGGTCCTCTTTTGCACCCAAATACGTCGAATCACTCTGAGCTACATTGGACCGATGATTTCCCTTAATAGTCCAAAGTGCTAAAAGGCAGCAATCTTTGAAGGTCTATTTCTCGGAGACCGTGATGCTTACAGACTCTCCATCAAAGGTTATGGGATCGTATTGGGACCATATACAAAAACCTCTCTCATTTTTTGCTATCTCGGAGGTGTTTTCCTGTGGTGGTGACTTTTAAGTGGAGGGAAAAGTTGCCAGTTGCAAGCAGTGTAAAGTTGCAAAGTGGTGCAACTTTCATTCCGTAGCTCATAGGACCAAACAGACTGTTCCAACATGTTAGGATGGGTACGTTTACGCTAGAGATGGTCCTCTCTTACACCCAAATATGCCAAATCACTCTGAGCTACATTGGACTGATGATTTCCCTTAAGAGTCTAAAGTGCTAAAAGGCAACAATCTTTGAAGGTCTATTTCTCAGAGACCGTGATGCTTACAGACTCTTCAGCTGAGGCTATGTGATCATGTTGGGACAATCTACAAAAACCTCTCTCGGTTTTTTCTATCTCAGAGGCATTTTCCTATGGTGGTAACTTTTTAGTGGAGGGAAAAGTTGTCAGATGCAAGCAGTGTAAAGTTGCAAAGTGGTGCAAATTTCATTCCGCGGCTCGTATGACTAAACGGACTGTTCCAACACGTCTGGATGGGTAAGTTTAAGCTAGGGATGGTCCTCTCTTGCACCCAAATATTCTGAATCACTCCGAGCTACATTGGACTAGCGATTTCCCTTAATGAGTCCAAAGTGCTAAAAGGCAGCAATCTTTGAAGGTCTATTTCTCAGAGATTGTGATTCTTATAGACTCTCCGTCCAAGTTTATGGGATTATGTTGGGACCATCTACAAAAACCTCTCTTGGTTTTTGCTATCTTGGAGGCGTTTTCCTGTGGTGATGAATTTTCAGTGGAGGGAAAAGTTGCCAGATGCAAGCAGTGTAAAGTTGCAAAGTGTTGCAACTTTCACTCTGCAGCTCATACGACCAAATGGACTATTCCAACACATCCGGATGGGTACATTTATGCTAGTGATGGTCCTCTCTTGCACTCAAATATGCCAAATTACTCTGAGCTACATTGGACCGAGTCAAATTAGGTGAAAAATTGATGCAGACACAAGGGCACAATCACAAACTCTTTGCAACCTGCCTATTTGAGGCATCTAACAAGATTATTCAGACCTCTTTGGACAGTCCAAAACTCCCTTAAAACCTGACAAGCAACTAAATACGCATTTCCCTCTTTAACCCCCTTAAACCCTTGTAATAGTAAGAAACTAATTTTTGTCCAATTACTCCACAATTGTCCAAAACACCAGATGAACACATAACTGATTCAAACACCCAAATCCAAGTTACACAATATATATGAGAAATAACATAGACTCCTTTGGACCAATGTTGACTTCCTATACATTCACCCTTGAACAGGCTACTCAATTAGCCCAAAAATGCAAAGCAACATACCTTAAAACACTACACAGACCCCTAAAACCTTGAGGCAGCAAATAAATTGCCAAGAAAACAAAGATTCTGCAATTGGATTCCATTTGTACAGACCTATAACCGTCAAATAAAAAAACCCTTGTTTTTAGTGTAATTCTTGAGGGTTTATTGGATGTAGCACTTCCACAACCTTTTAGACTTTTCCACCACCTTAGAAACCTTTATTTAGGCCCCACTATGCTTAGAAACAAAGAAACTTCTGGTATCTCAAATATTTTTGCAAACCCTAGGGTAAAAATTTTATTTTGAAGTGAAAAAAACCACCATTTTTGGACCTTTAACTCTTCATTTTATTTCAAAACCCAGTTCTCCACACTTTCCACTCTTGAAATAATGTCAAGACATGTAATAATGTTTCTACATAAAAATTTTATACAAAGCAATGGGAAGATAAAACCATGTAAGTGGTTTCCCCAAACTAATTGCCACCAAAACCATTCTTGATAGTTTAAAACCACGAACCACCCCAACGTGTAATTGTGATAGCACTCAAGATATCCCTCCACCATGAACATATCAACTACGTAGGAACCCATAACATTATGGAAAGATGATCCACTTCTCCCAATGTAACTCCCAAGCATTACATGTGAGAGATGGTCAATTTCATTGATGGCAACGATTGTGTGACTCCCATTGATGACCTTCTTTATTCAATGCCATTACAACAATATCCAAAGCATTCCAAAGAATAATAATGAAAATAATATTTCCCTCAACACCTCATGATCATTCAAGTACTCACTCTAACAATACAAGAGATTTACACTTCAAATTGCAAGTGAATATAATTTACTATATCTTAACATAAAAAATGCAAAACCTAATAGAAAAATGTATCAATGAGGTACAAGGATGCATAAAATGTAATTAAGGGTTGATAGGGGTATTAGATAATTAAGGGTTGATAAGGGTATGAATGTTTATCTTTGCATCTACTCTTGAATATCTAGGGACTTGGTGGTATTTAGAAATTTGTTACTCATTTTTTTGCATTGAATCAAAATGTCTCACTATTAATTGCTCCAATGTTGTAAGATAAATGAATGTTTTCATGATTATAATGAATATATTGTATGTTATTAATGCTAGCGTATATCATCAAATTATGCCAAACATGTGTTTAGTCAACTCAAAGTGGGTGAATGACACCACTTAGCAAAAATTTTGAATTTTGAATTTTAAAATGAAAGGGAATAGGTTTGTGACTATGAGGTCACCATGGTGAATCAAAGAATTGGGTTTTAGGAGAAAAAGTTGCAAACCACTATAATTTATTGTATATAAATGGGAAATATTACAAACCTTGGTTCAAACGAGCATACCAACAGGAAAGAACAAGGAAGAAAACCTTCGATTGTAGCTCGATTAAGTACAAAAATAGACCCCTTTACAAAACGTATGAGTTTCCAAAATACAGGCCCCTTTACATTTTAAACATACCCTTTATACAATGCCAGATATTTGACCCATATTTCAAAAAACATCACTATGTATAGATTATGCCCATACACAATTATGACCATTTTACATTGTTTCCAATTTGAGAATTCAAATTTTACAAAATTTTCCTATTACAGGCATTCAGGGCACAGTCTTCAACAACAGTAGTATGTTCATGTTCTACACTGACAAGCAACCTATACAAACGATCAAGGTAGCTTAGAATAACCAATCTATATTATTCTAAATGACACAAAATATGATGAGATGGTAATGCAAACTATAAAAGACACTTAGAATAAACCAATCTACATTGTTGTAATCTGTTGCATACCTCTCTGAAAGGATCAAAGTTGGCTATTGTTGCAGCAAGTCCATGATCAATCATGCCAGGAATATCGCAAAAGTGGGAAAATGAGAAATCTATATTGTCACAATAGAAAAGATGTTAGACTAACATATCTATATTAATCTAAACAACCTGAATGATGATGAGTTGGTGATGCAAACTATAAAAGACGCATACCTCTTCGAAAGGATTGGAGCTGGCTATTATTGTAGCAGGTCCATGATCAATCGTGCAAGGAATATTGCAAAAGTGGGAAAATGAGAAATCTATATTGTCACAATAGAAAATATGCTTAGAATAATGTATCTATATTAATCTAAACAACTTGAATGATGATGAGCTAGTGATGCAAACTATAAAATATGCATACCTCTTCGAAAGGATCAGAGTTGGCTATTGTTGGAGTAGGTCCATGATCAATCTTGCCAAAAATATTGCAAAGTGCATAAAAATATCACTATTAAAGACACCTACATTTGCAATAGTGATATAAGGCTCTTCGATTATTAAATAAGAACACTAATGAACTTAATCATAATGAACATAAGCATTCTACCTTCCATTCTTGAAAATGCTATTCAAGTGTGCCTGAAGGGTCATCTCTTTGCTTAAGGTATCAATATTGCTTCATGATCAACATTACTAAGTGTCCATAAGGTTGAACGTCTTTGAAGTGCGGCATGATAGCTTCAACAACTTAACATTTATTGCTATAACAGAGGTCTTGAATGCAGCAAGGGAATGGTTTTATTGTTTCTGCGTGGTCTTCAAATGTAGGGTATTGCATTCTTTCTAATCATGTATGTTGGCAACCAAGTTCCTGCAACCACAACTGAACCTATAGAATACATGAAACCATCATCATCTTCCATCGGTTGTGTTAGCTTATGTTTTACCCGCACACATCGATCCAACCAATAGTCTGATCTCTCTTCATTCCCCTACGGTGCAACAACTACAAAAATACGTCCTAGATGTAGTAGATCTGAAAGCAAGTCGTAATCAACTGAACTTTCCATTGTTTCATTTGTCATGGATATTGTTTGAGATAAGGAGTTAGATCTTGTGGTACCCATGTATCCACCCACTCCACTTGACTGCATTGATCCTACTTGGGCTACAACTCGGCAAAAACAATGGCTCTCGTGTTCAAATGGTCCATGTGCCTGCATCTGAGCTTCAAAATGAATGCATCTTTGAAGAATCTTTGATTGTATGACAATCTAATCTACCTCCCACTGTACCCTCCTCAACGAACCAAAATAATCTGTGCACTATTGAATCAAGTGTCCCTCCCTATGACAATGCTTAACTACACTAATCAACTATAGAACGTGCATGGCTGAATTTTTCTCCTAAAATCTTCAATTGCTCCTTAACTAGAGCTCTTTTTACACATGCACCTGCTCCATCGTGCTCCACTTTCCCATGCCCAGCTTCAAAAAACTCCAAATATGAGGTACACCCCTCTCTACATGCATTCTACTCAACCAATAAAACATACGAGCATTCTTGAATTGACCTGTACAATTATCTAACCAAATTAGATGTCAGCCCAATGCTATATCATGCTCCTGCGAGAGCTCAAAAAAATTATTGAAACAATGTTGGACATACTCAAGCAGGTGAGATCTATCATCACTCATATAAAATGATACTCTCTCACAGTTATCTCCAATCCTCCTCTGTACTACCAGGTGCATGTCTAAATGTTATGTGGATAAAAATAGCAATCTAAATGGAATTGTAATACTGAGATTGTACCTCATTTTGTGGTTTCAATGTGTAGTTTTCTACAAAATCAACCACTGATATAATAGTGCCAATAAGAAAAGAGTCCTTACACATCCTAAATTGTTGAGCCAACCACTGAGACCTATGACTATGCCTTGCATACTTGTAGAAAGATTGTCCTTAAAATCTAAAATAAAATCAGCAACATTGCATTCTTTTGTAACCAAATCATCTAGAACCTTCACCTCTACTGCTTTTTAGAGTGTATTTGAAGCTATCTCATATCTCTTTTCTCAACAAGCACAAAAGTATTCAGAACTCTCATGAAAGCATTGAACAAACTTTGACAACCAACCACATTGTGAGCACTTTGCATTTAAACAATCATTTCTATAGAAAAAGCAACCATCATCTCTAGAACATAAAAAATAGATCTAGCAAGTCCCTTGATGATTTTGGAAGATGCATTGCACCACACTCCTACAACATTTCATTAGTATGCAAAGTAGAACAGATATAGCATAATAGTTCATGGTACATTGAAAACTCCACATGGTATTTGCAACAAGTATTACGAATCTTAAGAGGCACACAATAAAATGGCTTCAAACCCTCAAATGTCCTTTGAGAGATTTCCATATTTTTATGTGTTTCAATAAATTTTTTGAACAACATTGTTTGGCTTGATTCCAAGAAATGTTTAGGATGTGGTGTACGGTCTTGATTGCTAATTCTTAACTTTAAAACATCCTTTGCATTGGGCGATACTCTAGAGTTATCATGCCAAAATTGTTGAATTATCTGCTTTACATTATCGGTTAGCTTCTTATGAACACGTTGAAGCCTCTTGAAAAAATCCCATGTATCATTTTCAAGAGGATCATCTATTCTTTCTCTTCTTGTAAGTGCTCTATCCAATTTTTTATGATTTATGTCAAAATCAATACAAGTTTGTCTCATAAAGTGAGCCTTTTTCAATTGATGGCTTACTAGGGCAGTTGTAATGACTCTTCAAGCAACTCTCTTATCCTTTTCCTTGTTACTTTTTCCAATAGACTTGAGAGCATTAAAAATATTTTTGACAATAATAGAATTTTTTCAGTCTTCTTGTTCACATGAATCTTCAATTTGGCTAGCAAAGGTCTCATCTTTTGCATCTTTAGCAATTGTACAAAAATTTGGCATTGCTCGGTCAATGTCTTATCACTAAAATATTGGTTGAAAAGTCTTCTAGCCCACAACCAAATAGTTGGTGTTGACCTCTTGCCTTCAAAATTGTTTATAATATTCTCATCAAATTCAAGTAAACATTTAGGGGTTCTTGAGGGTCTTGAAATTGGAATATATCTTTCTTCCACACAAGGTTCTTCATTTCTCATGTAATTTGGTGAAACATAATTTACACTTACTTTAATATTATGTTCAAAATCTTCATTTCCAACATTTTCACCTTGAACATTTTCAATATCAATTTGAATAATTTCATTCCTAATTTCAATATCATGTTCAACATCTTCAAATCCAACATTTTCATTATCAATTTCAATATTTTCATTCCCAATTTCAATATCATGTTCAACATCTTCAAATCCAACATTTTCACCTTGAACATTTTCATTATCAATTTCAATAATTTCATTCCTAATTTGAATATCATGTTCAACATATTCAATTCCAACATTTTCACCTTAAACATCTTCAATTTCCTCTTCACTTGAAAGACCATAGGGGTTAGGTTCACCAATATTTAACATACCTTGTCTTCTCTTCCTATGACTTTCTCTATCTTTTTGTCTATATGCTTCAATTTCTTCTTTTGTAAGCTTTCTCTTATGTTTTTGCTTTTGACGACTGCTACTCCCCATTATACTTCATAAAAGATTCTAAAAAATCATTCCTTATGAAAAATTTCAATAGAAGATGCTTCAAAAAGTTTATCTTTGTCCCTTCCTATCTGAAACCGCATGTTTGTCACCTGCAACAGAATGTAGGGTCCGTTGGAATGCACAAAATGACACACATGGGGATTTTCTATGGCCCACAAATTTGATATCTATTATAATCTGATATTTGATTTGTTCTAAAAATTTACAATGTTTTCCAACGGTATGATTCTAGTTCTTCAAATCGGATATCTGATTCAAATCGGATATCTGATTTGAAATATCTGATTTGAATCGGATATCCGATTTGAATCGGATATCCGATTTGTGTACACATAGACCTAAGGGTTAATGGTAGATAGTAGAGGGTTTAAGGGTTAAAGTTTTAGGGTTTAGGGTATATGGTAGAGGGTTTAAGGGTTAAGGGTTTATGGTAGAAGCTTATAAGGGTTTAGGGTTTCATGGTAATGGTATAGGGGAGAGAGATAGATGGAGTGAGTGTGTGAGAGTGACCTGAGAGAGTGGGATAAGGTCAGAGAGGGTGGGAGAGTGAGATAGAGTGGGAGAGAGGGAGGGAGAGAGTGGGAGAGAGTGGGAGAGAGTGGGAGAGGGTAGTAGAGAGTGGGAGAGAGGGAGAGAGGGAGGGAGAGAGTAGAAGAGTGGAAGAGGGTGTGAGAGTGGGGCAGGTGGGAGAGGTTAGGATAGAGTGGGAGAGGTTGGAGAGGGAGAGAGGGAGGGAGAGAGTGGGAGAGTGAGTGAGATGGAGTAAATGAGTGAGAGAGATACCTAAGAGAGGGAAAGGGGGTAGGATGAAGAGACTTGAGAGAGAGAGAGAGGGTATAGGGTTTGGGGTTTAGGGTTATGGGTAGAGGGGAGAGAGATAGATGGATTAAGTGAGAGAGAGAGTGTGTGTGGGGGAGTGGGAGAGAGATCACTAGTACAAAAACAATAATATATGACTAAATAAACTACTAAAAATTGCATATATATGACTAATTTTGGTCACATGACCATTAGTAGTTTATTGCCAGTCATTTATAACGCGACCAAATTTATGACTAAACTATTTTAGTCATTTATCTAGTCATTGATTTAGTCATTGATTTAGTCATTGATTTGGTCATTTATTTAGTCATTTATTTAGTCATTGATTTGGTCATTGATTTAGTCGTTAATTTAGTCATTGATTTGGTCATTGATTTAGTCGTTAATTTAGTCATTTATTTAGTCATGGTAGTGATTTGTTTAGTCATATATTTAGTGATTAATTTAGTCATATATTTAGTCATTAATTTATTCATTGATTGTTGTTAACTGGTGATTTATTTAGTCATGGTAGTCATTTATTTAGTCATATATTTAGTCATATATTTAGTCATTACAAATCAAATCTAACTTAATTAATCCTCACAAATTAATGCATATAAACTTCAAGTATCATAGATATTCAAATGTTGAAGAAGCACCATGAAATGTAGACTAAAATTCTTGAACAAATATGATTGATCAAACACAAACACAAACAACACAGTATTTATGAGTGGAGAAAAAACCACTCTAAAAATTTACTTTATTAAGCCTGATTGGCAAATCAAAATTTCATTGGTTACATTCAATGTCTCAGTGACACTGTACAACTTACTGACACTATATAAACAAAATACTCCTATTTTCATATACTTATATTGTTTTCCCCTTCCTTAACTACAGTCATTTTGGAAGGGCAACGACCTCCTATAGGGGCTTGACCCATTTAATCCCCTTGCAAATCCACAACTTTCCTGTTGCTATTGGTTTCGGCTCCTCCAAACTTTTCCTCGCTGGTATTCACCTTTTACTTCTCCAATTTGGAGCTCCAACCTAAAAATAAGGTTTCAAAATTTGCACGTCAAAAACATATTTGGAAATAGATTTTTATCATATATTTTAGTTTCAAGTTCCACTAATTATAATAAAGATAAATAGTTTTACCTTTCTGCATCAACTAATGCAATTCTGATAACTTTTAGAGGATTGACAATGCTATACTTTATCATATCAACATACTCAATTGCAAGTTGCAACACAACATTAAAATTATTAATTAGACTCAACATCTAAGAAAGAAAAATAAAATTAAACATATCAATTTAGTTTCCTCATAGCTTTCCTCTAGCATATCTGGAACCTCTTTAGATGTTCCATCTAGCCCTCATCACTCCCATATAGGTAGAATTGTGTATGTCCATCAAACTATCATCTTTCCCATATAGTTAGAGCTAAATTAATTTAGAGATCTTTTCTTGTTGAGCAATCCAATTCCCCTAGCAAGCCTAACATATAGACAACCTCCTTTACATTCAAAAATTTACTCAAGGATGTCATTTTTAGTCTCAGAAATAAAAATAACCTTATTGTTCATTCAAGTCAAAACTACATAGTTAATAGAAAAAAATTCAATGGAAAAAGCATGAGGAAAAATAATCTACCTCTATATTATTAGGGGTGATCAAATACTGCTTAAATCTACAATCAGAAACCCTCCTATGAGATACAACCAATCCTATCAAATTAAAAAAAAAGAACTAAAACCTTCTTGGGAATCACAACAACAATACCATGTAGTAATCAAAATGCTCCTATATTGCTCTATGATAATTAGAAAATGTGAAAGGATCCTGAAATAAAGGAAGAAATAGAAGAAATTATGCATTTGTTCAAATGAGTAAATATAGCGTAATGTGTTAATTTTTTTTCTTTACATCATTTAGGAACTAAAGCATAAAAAATTACATAGAGAGGATTTGAAGCAGCAAACCTCAAACTATAACAGAATCCGGTCAAAAGTTGTTGCCATGTTTGAAAGGACTATTTCTTTTGCATTGAGATTCCTACTCTCAAAAACCTGACAAAGGCAATCCAGACACATGACCATTGGAAAGATACAAAATTATCACATTAAAGAGAGGAAACAACAAACACTCTGTTAAAATTCCATTCCTACCTCAAAATCTACTGCTTTGCAAGAAAGAAAAGCATTTCAAGCAATTCCAAAGCAATACTTTCATATTTTTTTATTAAACGTCATAAAGACCTTTGTTTTGTTGCTCTTATGGGAATTTTTTAATTGGGAATGAAACTATTTCAACATTTAGAAAACCACGTTTGACAGGTATACAAGGTATTGGAAATGGCTTGTCAAATCTGAGTCCACAAAAAAATGGCTTGTCAATTCTATGAGTCCACATCTCAACATAATGGCCATATTCCTTGGCAATGATTTACAAAGCTTCAACTAAAGCATCATATTGCAAACACAGAAAACAAAGTTTTTTGTTTTAACGTAGCAAGAATAAATGAATATTTTATAAAACTTGAGTGTACCTAATGATACAACCTGAGCAAGTTGTATGAATGAAGGCATGTGTAATCAATAGAGAAGAAAAAAGTTTGAGTCTTTAAGGGGGAGAATTTTATGCCTTTTTGAACAACATATAAGATAAATGAGAAAAATAAGACCCTTGTGGGCTTCCACAAGGAAGATCTCATACACCAAAATAGTATCCCACTTGGTAATCTTCAAAACTACCCTAAACTTTACAATCATATAATGTAAGCATATATCCTAGTAGAGCATAAGAAACATAAAAATAAATCTTATTTCAATCATCCAAAATCCAAGATTTGAGTTTTTTTAAGATGAACATGGAAGGTACAATTAAAAAAGGAACAAGAAATTTTTAAAAAGAATTGTATGATTTTCAACAATAGATCCTATAAAATGTATTTATTATGACAAAGATAACAAACAAATAGGGAGAGGAGGAAAATTACTTTGATACACCAAATTAGTTTCCCACTTGGGAATGACCTTCAAAACTACCCTAAACTTTACAATCATCTAATGTAATCATATATCCAATTATAGCATAAGAAACATAAAATACATCTTATTTTTGATCCTCCAAAAGCCTAGATTTGAGTTTTTTAAGATGAACATGAAGGTATAATTGAAAAAGTCACAAGAAATTTTTTTTAAAGAATTTTATGATCATCAACATTAAATATTTTAATATGTTTTTTATGACAAAGTAACATACAAATAGGGAGAGGGGAGAGGGGAGAAAAATCACTCTGAAGCAAAAATAAATTGTACTAAACACAAAAGCATACTTTAGAAAAGTGAAAATTACTCAAATACTAAAAATAAAGTTAGAAAAAAAATACCTGAGAAAGTGAAAGGTCCAACCAAACATGATGAATTAACTCTACAAGAAGTCTATATGCCAATGGCCTTAGAGTTTCAAAGCAAGCTCATCCAGTCCCTACAAGAAACAACAAACAGAGGCGCACACATGCCTTAATCAAGGAATATCTTTTTTGAAATTTGGTTATGTTGGTGTAGGAAAAGGAAGTGTGCTACTGTTTTTGGATATAGTAAGCATGGTAGCTCAATATCCCTCTTAGAAGGGCCTGCAAATATAGGTAGAGGAGGCATCTACAACAAATGAGGAAACTGCTTCTCTGAGGGTGTAGTTGACTCCACTGGTGGTGTGATTTGAGATCCCATAACGAGGAGCTTACCAAGTATGTCAAGGTGGTGCAGGTGGATCAAGATGAAGGGAAGAGCTTTTTAATGAGCTCTTAAGCACTCCTTATTCTCAAGCATTATTTGAGAGAAATTTTAATCTCATTTAGATCACTGAAAGATGAGAATGGACAATCTTTTTAATGTCAATGTAATTGAGGTTGAAATTTACTTAACTACTTTGTTTTATGGGTTAGTTTGATTGATATAGTAGAAATGAGGATAAATTTTTAACTAGAGACGACACTTTCCCAGAGGCCTCATGGAGTGCTTGGTATTTGGAGTCCTGTAATTGACACTATTGGGAATATAGTCAAAATGCAGGTTAGTGCAACATCTCAATTCAGCTTCCACATATAAATAATTCTGATTGAATTTATGGATCAATAGTTGTGATCTTAGATTGATTGTTTCAAGTCTTCATGTTAAATCGAAAGAAAACAAGTCAACATTTGAAGTTATGTTCCTAATCATTGCAACTCTTTGCTTTGTCAGATCCATCTTAGGAAAGTTGTTCACAGACACGTGTTCATGAGAAAATGTGTTGTCTTACCATCAATTACCCACTGGATTTGGAGAGATTTGATACATAATCCCCTGCATTTGCTTTTTGGAGTAGATTTACTTGGTATGACAAGCTCAAAATTGGCATCTCTGAGTAAAGGACTTGCCAAACTTTCCACAGATGGACAATTCCTTCAGTTGCACATAAAATGGGTGAACACAAAAATTATATTTAAATTGAGGAAAAATCCACAGATTTGAGAAATATGAACATATTCATTGTCCTTATATGACATTTTAATGGATTTTTTGTAGGATTCTTCAAGGAAAATTATAGGAGTTGGTGATGGCATTTTACAAGGCACTGAGGCTTTAGCATAGGGTGTGGAATTTGGTTTCTCTAGAGTGTTAACTAAACCTTTGGAAAGTACAAGAGAACATGGTGTTATTGGTTTTGTAGATGGTCTTGGGAGAGAATTCTTGGGTATTATTGTTCACCCTGTGAGTGGAGTCTTGGACTTTGTTTCCTTGACTGTGCATGGTATTGGTGGAAGTTGTACATGTTTTCAGGTATTTGGAAACAAATCTATTTCAAATAGGATTAGGATCTCACGTGCCATCCAGAGTAGTGGAATTCTTGAAGAATATAATGAAAGGGAAACATCTGGGTAGGTCATTTCCCTTTTCACTTTTTACTTGGGAATTTTTACTTTCCTGTAGATTATTGTATTTATATTTTATCTATTTATGGACAAGAATATCTACGGAATATTTGTTAAGGTTTTGCAAATTGACCATTTGTAATAATTCTGAGGATACCAATATGATATAAACATTAATGACAATAACACCATGATTACTGATTTCAGAAATCTGGTTTGGTTCTCAATGTTGACTTATGTAAGTATAGTCCAGTCCAAGTGTGTTTGGATGCAGATGCCAAATGTAGTTTTAGTCTAATTATTTGATTCACTATGATATATAAATGTATTTACAATAAAGATATCACACACACATATGTATGGCAATAAAACAATATCTTTTAAATACTAATAAACATAAGTGAATTTGTTGAAATCAACAATCTTACAGGAAAGCTGTTAAAAAAATCAATATTTGGATCATCTATCCTTAAAAGTTTGACAGCCCAATTCAATAATTTCATCAGTTTTTTCCTTGTTATCAGGGTTGAATGAGAATCTCTTCAAGAAATTAGTGCATGTCACCTTTATGCTTTAACCTATAAATTAATGTGTTTCATGTATTTTTTTCTGTAAATTAAGGTTTTGAATGGGCCATCAGCTTGAGTTATTGGCATTAACCAGGCCCAGCTAGTGGGAACACAAATAGGGGGCCCCATCCCCTAACAACCAATAGTCCAAGTGCATGAGTAAAGTGGCCCATAAGCCCACCAGCCCTGCAAGGGGTTGACACTAGGTGGGCACTGAAACAACACCATCTAAACACCAACAAACCATGCCATCAATGACAATGTGTTTCCATTCACATACTAGTGCTTTATTGATCTTCAAATTATCTAGACATATTAATGGAAAAATTGCACTAGTTTCTTATGTATTGTTGAGCACTATTAAAGAGATGTCATCTCATGGAATGAAATGATTGATTGCAGAATGTGCAAAAAATGGATTTTGCAAGGAACCTCTCAAAATCTTTGAATTAATGAAGCACTCTCGAACACATCCTAACATTGTAAGCTTTGCTTGGGTTCTAGGTGCATGCAATCATGTAGGTTTAATGGATGAGGTCTGCACATACTTCATGCGTCAATAACCCTTATTGCATTACAATTTACATATATAGTTGGTCATTAGGTGTGCATGGTTGACTTTTGTCACCTTGGAGGCATTTATTCAAATAGTTCACTACCTTGTCTATGCTACCACATTTTCAATACATGTCTACCAAAGCATTTTATCAAACAATTCACTGCCATGCTACTATGGCTAAAAGCCTAAAATAGGTGCTTTCAAACAAGCTATGGATTCCAACATCGTAAGCACTCTAGAACACATCCTAACATTGTAAGCCTAAGATTTGTACTTCTATAGATAATCTCAGTACATTAATAATATATTTATATATATGCAATTATATGTTAAAATAATACATACTTGATCTATTCATGTGTACCACTAGAAGTTGCATTTGATATGGCCCATGTTGCTTCTTTCTTAATATCAAACTCAGCAGCTTGAAGGAGTTGAACAAGTGGAGGAATGATGTTTGCATCGATCACAACCTGAAAACAAAAATATCCATTAACAAATAGCAAACCTTAAAATAATTTAGTTTCACACCATTCAACAAAGATGCTTCTCTAGTCAAGATAACAAATAGAAAGACCTGAATTTGTTCTGTGTTTCATGTGATTATGATTGAAATGGTCCAGCAAGCTTCCTTCTTAATGCTCTTCTTGTGATTATGGGTTAGGAGAGCTCATAGGAAATGAGGTGCTTGATTTTTTATTATGTACTAAAATTAAATGAAACACCATAACATAGGTCAATGAAATAGTACAATGACAACATCATACACTTGCAAAAAGAGCAATTAATTATTGATATGAAAATCTAAAGAAAATGTCAATATAAACTTATACCTAAGTCTACAAATCATCACCAGTTAGAATATTGCCCATTGTTCGGAGAGATAATACAAGGATAGATGAAGAGTGATGCAAGGATACAGGTCAGAAACAACTCTACTCACTTTGCACTAGACAAAAAATCAATCTACAAACTAAAGCCTTCATTGAGACAACCAACTTTCAATGCAATCCAGTTTTTCCAAGGCACTTTTCCTTTACAAAACCTTGATTCAAAGCACTCCAACTGAGAATAAGGCATAAATTTTTTGTAGAATCCTCAAAACCACATTAAGAAACAACAAAATAACTAACTCAAAACATTTCCCAACTTAAACAACTCAAACTTGAGAGCTTACACAATAGATTGTCTCAAATCAGCAATTGAGGCCATTTAGGCCACATAACTAAGCAACATCAAGTTCCCAAGCCCTTTACACAATCCCAAAGCTAAAACAAAATGTATATATGTCTACAAAACATGATTAAACTATCTCCTAAACTTGATTCAAGGTATTTCAGTAAAAACCTACTCAAAAACCCTCTATTTCCACTTAAACTGTGACAATATTCTATTTTTAAGTGTTGTAGTTGTGATAGAATGTCAGCAGAATCAAGGAGGTTATTTAAACCTTTAAAATTTCCTATTATAATCAAGTGATGCAGTTGTGAGAGGTTGAAAATGGAATTGGGGAGGTTATTTAAACCTCTGCAACTTTCTATTTTCAAGTGCTACAGATGTGACAGGTTGCCAGTGGAATCAGGAAGGTTATTTAAACCTCTACAGTCTTCTATGTTCAAGTGTTGCAGCTGTGGCAGGTTGCCAATGGAATCAGGAAGGTTATTTAAACCTATATAGTCTTCTATGTTCAAGTGTTGCAGCTGTGACAGGTTGTCAATAGAATCAGGTGGGTTATTTAAACTTTTACACATTTCTATGTTCAAGTGCTATAGCTGTGACAGGATGCCAATGTAATGAGAGAGGTTATTAAAATCTATACATCATTTGGCCCCAAATCTGTATGCATATAATTAAATAGAGTCAAAAATAGCGTTCATATTGTGGTATCCCTTCTGCTTCTGCCCCAGACAATTATAACTGCAAATTATATACTATCATATATTCAAGATTATTTAAATGTCTAAATTCAATAATCAGGTTCATCTTTAAAATTTATATCATATCTATAAACTATTTATTTGGACATATTTGGAAGACCGAAGGAAATCCTAAGGCGAATTCACAAACAGGGACATTATAGAAAGAAGAAAACAAACAGCATAGAATAAAATTATAAATAGATATAACCACAAAAACTGAATGCTTTACACTCTTCATTACAATGAGTTAAATAGGCTCACAAGATGAGTGAAAGCTCTAGTTAGACAAGGCCAAGCAAATGCAAAAATAAAAATGCGCACTATTCTACATACATTTAGAAAATTTTATTTCAAAGATAGAAATATTAACTATTTATTTGTGATTCTAAATTCCAATCATACTGTGTGAATAAAAGCTCTTATCCTATAGAAAATTATGCTACAGTGTAAAAAATGAGTTCGGCAATGTGCAGTTCTTTAGAAAAGAATCTAATAATGTAATGTACAAAACTATGAAAGCAAAATGTGCATATTATATTTGTCTCTCACAAAACTTAGGGAAATAAACACATAAGAAGAGTTATATGCTCATATGTATGAGTGGAACAAAGAGATTAAGTCCATTAAATTCTTAAATTGGAATCAGCAAGTGAAACATATAATGAATATTCACCATTTATGGATAAGAAAGATTGAGATATCTGATTCAGAAGGTATTGTACTATTGATTGCTAATTCTTCATTGTTCTTGTATGAGTAAAAAGTTGACAATTCAAAGCTTATTTAGTCATACAAAATTTAAAAAAAATTGGTATAGTTTTATGTTTTTTCTTTGAATATTCTAATTCACTTCCAATGAAGCCTGCAAAATAATGCAGTTACAACCACAACAGGCACAAATGTATATCAGTGAAATTTTCTCTGTAAAATTTTTGATAAGAAAAAAAGTTTGGCGATTGATTAAATGTTGAAAAGCTATTATTGTTTGTATCTTATTGTCACAATTTGTACAGTACATATTTTTCAAGTCATAACTCATAACAATTAGTAGCACTAGCATATTACACTTGGTATGTACTTGCACGCAAGGCACTCTTTGCATCCTACACAACTCTTTCAACTAAGTCAGGATCCAAAGAGGCAGACCCACCGGGCTCTTGGAGCTGTAAATTTTTTGCCAATGTAACAACCTTATTTATGGCCACTGATCCACCTGGATGAGCAAGCCTTGACAAACCAAAGCACTTACGTCAAGATTAATGAACAAAAATAGTGCTGTCTCCCTAGCACCTAGTGGTGTTATATAATCAATTAATTTTTAATAGTTCATACGTCTGTATTGAATGTGAAAACCAACCACCAAAATATACAGATAAAAGAAAATTCCTAGAATGAAGTATTTGTTTGAATTGCACATTGTGTTTGTGGAAAAAGGGAAAAAGAAATATACAATTAAGTAGTTTATATAATTTTAGACACTAAATTTGTACATTGTTTGTAGATGTAGTTGTACCTGCTTCTAACCTATCCGACCTAACAAACAACTAAGTACTAAATTGTCTAAGTAAGCATGAACCTCCAACCCCACCCTTTCATTTGAGCGTGTTGCAACATATCATGAGCATACATGTATCTTTTACAGGCAGGAATCAATCAGCAACAATTTGTGACCAAGTGACCCTAAAATTGCAATTAAGTACAGATCATTCGACACAGAAGGCTGTCTACATAGTCGACTCTGCAGAACTGTCATCTTGACATACACTACCAAAGTGGAGAACTAAGCATGATATTTTCATTGAAAAGGCTCAAGTCCTTGCAAGGGCTAATCATTTTTATAAGTGTAAATTAAAAGAGGTCATTGAAATTGGCAAGTACCCAACAACCTGAATAGGGATGAGGACTTTAAGCTTAAGCCAATAATCGAGACCCATCCTTCAGTTAATTAATTGATTTCTAATCATTAGATTTTGGTATATGTGGTTATTTTATTACATTATCAAAATTAAATGAACTAATTATTGCTCTCAATTAGCTGGACCTACTTGGCTCTAATATAATGCTAAGAGTTACCTATATAATGAACTCTTCTATGTAAATCTAATATATATCTCACCCTAACGATGGATCATGTAGTGTATTCCAAAACATCAATAGTTAAAAAAATTGCATGAGTCTTTTCCAGAAACACTTCTTCCTAGACTATGGCCTTTGCAAGCCTCATGTATCGCACAGCATAGTTCTTTTACACAACAATAAAAATTTGCAGACAAACTTATCTCTAAAATTATGTACTTTTTTTTGTCAAACATAATGTACCCAACATGCCATTTATAAAAACTTGAATCAGCCTGTCCTATGACCTTATTAACATTGACCCGTTTCACATGAAGAAAAAGCTCTCATTAGACTCATTTAGTGAATATCTGTGTTACAATCATGAAGAGTAGAGGGGTTACAGACTTCGAATTTGATGAGTATACCAAGGTAAAATGTAATAACATTTCCCATGTATACATATGTTTATCATCAATTCCCAACTTTGAGTTATTCTTGTTTTAACAAGTGACCCACCTCACATTATGTTAACAGGCTTTGACATGCAAACAACCCACCAAATGGATCTCTTCTCATATATAAAGAATAATTTTCGTGCTAAAATGTAGCTATCTGTTAGATCTGTAAAGATAAAAGGATGATAAAAAATTCTACTTTAAAAAATTTAGAAAACCTACACATCTCTAGTTACAAGTAAAGTGATTCAATTATAAGTTTGAAGAAGTAGTTACCAATAATTGCATGTAATGATTTGACATGAATATTTCTGATAGACATAAGCCAGAAAAAAACTATTAGAACAAAGATCAACTAGTTGAGAGATGCTGAGAAAATCAAATGCTTAAAAATATTGAATGACTGCTCAACCATGGAAAACTCATCACTGAAATGCAACAGAAGATAGCAAGCCCATACATCTATGGGATTTAATGCAAACCATTTGCTCATCTAACTACTGTAGGAAAGTAAGAAGGAGCACAGTGTAGACACAAGGGGCAGACCAGAGCTAAGCATTCACTAACAAAGAACAAAAAAAGAACATTCAGTGGAACCTTTATGGCATACCCAACCACTTGGCTCTCATCACATTCAAATGTCCCAAGAATATGCTTTTGTACTTGAATTTTTTCCTTTCTTTACCTTATTTTACCCAATTCCACTAATCCAAAATTTCTACTTCAATAAAACAAGACAAAAATTTCATCGACAAATGATCCAAAGAAACTAATGATTTCATAATTTTGTGTATGTAATATGACCATCTTGTATTTTTGCATATTAAACAATGGCAACTAAGAAAAGAAGCCCATCATCCATACATAGACATTCACATTTGTTAACATTTGAATCTGTTGCCTCAATCTTTTGCAAAAATATAACTCACCCAATGAACAACAATAAATTTCATAACAGATGTGGGAAACACTTCGAACAAAATGATTTCCCTTTACAATTGAGAGAGGCAACTCCCTTATATAAAGGATTTTCATATTGTTGAGTACTTTTTATCCAAAAGCACAAAACAATTGGGAAAATAAAAGGAAAGGAAGGGCATAAAAAAGAAGAGGAGAAAACCTAGGTTGAACTGAATATGCAGAGGAACACCTGGATAACTCAAAACAGAAAAAACATGGCATTTCAGAAGCTCCTCCTCCCTAATGATGATGGAAATAAGTGAATGATTTTTATTATACATCTATTGATATCTATAGAATCACAAAGCTTTACCCAGATTAGTTCACATGTGGATGGTACAAAGATCCACCTTCCAAACTCTAGCATCACAAAATATGAAAGAGAGGAAACAAAATGTGCAGCTGAATATGCCTTCCTGGGTATAATTAAATTCCATTCAACAAGCTAAAAATTAGATTTTGTAAAAAGGAAATTAGCACATCCATTCATGAGCAACATTGTATTCCATCATGTTAGATATTGTATTCCATTGACATTAATGGGAAAATTACAAACAAGTTGCTTTATCAAAAAGGAGAAGAGTCTACCAATTTCTAGACTCAAACTTCATATAATTTCACCATACGAGGGAGCTTCCCCACTAAAATGTAGAGGGAATTCACTTTGTTCAAGATGATATTACATCTGTTATAGAATTTTCCACTGTTCATTAAGCGAGTTACTCATATTTTTGCAAAGTATTGATGCCACAAATTCAAATGTTAACAACATTCATAGCATCTCAATGTTTATACAGTATTTATGACTTATTAATCGCATTCTCGAATAAGACATATGTCTGATCAATATTACCATCACAAATGCCTCTTAATAATGATGATAGGGGCTTAATAACAAAAATGAAGTTGGGAACTAGCATGTGAATATGTTTTATCTGATCACTATACATAGCATTATTCATACACGAGATTAATATAGTCCCTAGGTATCACCCAATGTGAATTCATTAGGAGTTCCATCATTGCTTTTAGTTAAACAATGAATGAAACTATAAGGGGAAAGGAACCCTTGTTTCCCTCTTTTGGAGTCCCTGTCAATATTTTGTCTTCTTTCACTTAATAACTAAATGGCTTCTATCACCGCATGAGGGGCCTCTTTCTAATTAGTGTAGCCTCTCTTATAATTTTGGATGCCACCATTTAATTATAGATCTAAAGGATTCATCAGATCACACATTAATAAAATATTAATTAATCAGTAACTAAAATATATCTTACACAAGCAATAAATAGGCCAACCCTTTGGTATTTAGACAAATTCCTCCATACATTGTTATGAAGTAATATTTGGTTTATAAAAAAAGGCCTCTTATCCTTTCTCTTTGGATGCTTAATAAGATCCACAAAATCAAGGAACAAACTTAATGTTATGCTACCTGTCATGATGGAGTTTTACCTATACCTAATCGCCAACCTCTAAAAGTGTAACAATTTGTTTCTAGTGATCATCTTTTTTCATCCAATCGAGCAGCCAACAAATTTTTCTTTAGATAAATCTTCCTCTGCAAGCAAGAAAAAGCGATGTTCATATACTAAAAACTTGAGTTTACTCCAGCGTTTGTGATCGCATCAGCCTGTACATAATTTTCCCTTTTCTACTCAATTATTTTATTAAATGTCGAATATTTTTGGTATTTTTTTCTTATATATATATGGCATCATTTTTCTTTGCATTCACCTTTTTTCTTACATGCATGGTGTTACAATTCTTTCAGCATTTGGATTCCACACATTTAATTCTTCCAGATTGTGATATGCTTGCATGCTCTTCTAATGTTATTTCCATACAAAATGAATGGGGCTGCAATTATACAAAATTATCTACAAGTAATTCGATCTTTCAATCTACTCAATTACGAACAACATTACAATAACTTCATCAATGAATTCCCTGAAAAAGGATCCACTCTCCCATTCTCATATACCAGTATGATTTTCCAGAAACAACATTCCTTGCTTGCATCCCTCCAATACTTTGTCTAATCATCATGATGTAATCCTACATAGATATATGACAAGACCATATTTAATGTTCCTGATAGAAACACTGATCTAATAAATCACATTAGCTTCCATGTTGTGTGAGAAGAAAGCATATTTGTAGGTTAAAGGTATATAGAAAAACTATCACTAACAATAAGCATTGCCTTGTGCACTCTGTTGAATGTCCCCACCTCTTAACATTTATTTTCTTCTACTACACATTAGAGACTACATCTTACCTATTGATTGCACAACCAATCCTCCAAACCACCATCAAAGTCATTCACAGTTTACAAAGAAATTTTCAAAGGTTATAATAACTACATAAAGATTTGTGCACTCTGTTGAGCAATAGGCGATATCATTAGGACAAACAATAATGCTAGGATAGGATACATTTATTTTGACCAAAAAATTTCATCCAATGGTCATAGGATGGAACTTTTAACTCTCTTGTGAAAATTTCAAATCACATGGTAAACTTTACTTTCTGCAACCAGGAACTCAAGATTAAATCACTTGAAAAGCTCACACATATCTATATTTCTATAGGATGGTTGAATTGATTTAAATATCTCACAATATATTGAGTGAATTGAAGAATTTGTGACTGCAACGTTGACAATGCAGTTTCTGGTCAAATGACAACAAATATTTAGAAGTAGTTCTTGTCTGGAGGTGTGACATGCAAATGTTAAATGAAAGGAAGCTTTGAATTCCCATTCTAACTCCCTAGTGAACTTCATTTATGAAATATCTGTAATAATTTCAACTTGCTTTATTCTGTGACAGTCATTGGCCCCACGTCTAACTTCATAATGCAAAATCCAGCATCATGAACATTGATCATATACTATTAAACATGAATCTCCTCAGTATACAAAGACTATAGAGGAAGAAAAATAGCCAAATGCAGCAATGGATCAATTTCAATTTCAAACTGTGACAACCAACCAGACAACATAGAAAAATTTGCAAGATCTCTAACTGCAACCCCAAAAATAGATATTCAAGAAGTCATTAACACCTAGTTATGATTTACAAGTGTTGGAACTTTTTGCATTCAACCCTAAAATACTGGATAACATGAAATGGAAAGAGGGCTCCCCTCTTACTAAAGAGGCTATTAAAAAGATATATTTGATGCTTTCTAACATCCAAAAAGTGGCATAGACACTTTAAATAACTGGGGTCTTGGTCGTTCTCCTTGGAACTAGAAATCTGTGTTTAATCACATTTTCCCTTCATGGATTGAGCCCAAGAAGGCTTGCTTTAGATGTTTGTTATTGTTATATGTTGGCTCTGTCCTAAAAGTCACTGGTCTTAATGTGTTTGTATGTCCATTTTGCAATATGGATGAGTTTTTTCTCCATTTATTTTTTGATTGCCTGTATGCCAATAATGTTTTCTATTAATAAGGCCAGGTGGGATAATAAATAGATATCTACTTGAGAGAAAAATTGTTTGGGTATGTTAGGGGTTTTAATAAAGAATGGAGTAAGTTTTGACAAATATTTCAACTGAGATTTTTATGGTTTTTATGGAGATACAGAAATAACAATGTATAACACTAAAAGTAGGTACCTTATTGACTTGCACAATTAAGTCACTTATGTCTCATTATTGTGCAATTTACTATTATCATGGATATCTCTAAAGACAAATTTACAAGCTACTAGACCAAGGGTTATTGTATTCCATTCGTCTGAGATCATGCTTGTTATAGAGTTACCAAGAATTGAAAGGAATGGTAGACAACCAACGATTCTAGTGAGACGACAAAGACCATTATTGTATGAACAAGTTCACAGTTATATTGATAGAGCACCTGGTAATACTATGCGTAGTGCTCAAAGTGTTGATATTGCTAATCAGTAGATTGTTAATTTAGGTCTGAATCTTCATGATGGGATGGATGTGGTTGGAAAAGTGCTCCTTGGAAATTTGGAATCAGACAAGTTTTTAACAGTCGATGATAATAAGTGACAGTGATCTTTGGCACACTTTTGATGAATAATTGTTCTAGTATATCTGTTGTTCGATAGAATGAACAATGGTCTATCTCACTTGACAATAGCTTGTGTTCCACCACCTTGTGTTCCTCCACCTTGTGTTCCTTGTGCTAGAGCTACTTTGCCTGTTAAAATGAAAATTATGGCCAAGATCCTAATATTGAGCACATTTAGGTTTTAATATTAGGACATCCTTTACTTGTAGATTTTGCCGCTTTCCCCGCCGCTATTGGTTTCAGCTCCTCCAAACCCTTCCTCGCTGGTTTTGACCTTTCACTTCTCTGATTTGGCGAGTTGTAGCCTAAAAATAAGGTTTCCACCAGGGGTTTAGAGTATGTTTATTAAAATGAAAATGGCTGGCCGTAAATATGGTGCCCATTATTAAAAAAAAATTGATTGGGAATATTAATAATATAATATAAATATAATATTATATTATATAATATTATAATTTAATATAAATATTATATTATATTATAATATATTAATATTTATAATATAATATAAATATTATTAATATATTAAAATATAATATAATATTATTAATATAATATAATATAATATAATATTATTAATATAATATAATATAATAATATTATATACATGACTTAATAGAATTTATATATAGATTCTATTAAATAGAGGACTTAATATTATATAGATAATAGATAATTTGTGAATCAACTTCATCCACAAAGAAGGGAGCTATAAGTAATAAGTAATGAAACTCTAAATTTCATTGAGAGTTTGATCTTGGCTTAGGATGAATGCTAGTGGCATGTTTGACACATGCAAGTCAGACAAAATGTGGTGTTTCTAGTAGTGAATGAGTGAGTAATGCATAAGAACCTGCCCTTGGGAGGCGAACAAGCCTAGGTAGGGGTCTCATAAGGGGGCTTAAGTTCTATGGAAATTCGAAAGAAAACAGAATAGAGGAGTAATAGTCATTTATTTAGTCATTTGTATTTGTCTGATATTAGTCATTTAGTTGTGATTTTTCCCGATGACCAAATTAGTCACTTATAGATGACCAAATTAGTCATTTATTTGCAATATTCTACTAGTGCTAGTCATATGACTCAAAATTTTAGTCATGTGATTGAAAGTTTTAGTCACATAGTCATTTATTTGCCAAATTCTACTAGTGAATTAAGTGTTGTTTGCCAAGTTTTAAGTGATTTATTAGGTAAAATGAGTCTCTAGATCAAAAATAATGGGTCTTAGTGGCATATAAATGTTGTTTTGAATGGTGAATAGTGTAAGGGTACTCAGAAGCAGGTATAATTAGACATGAAATTGTCTTTTTTGTCAAGAGGTTCCAATTTTCTTCATCACATTTAGCCCCCACTTTAGCACCCATATTAATCTATGTGCATATGTAAGCTAAAGGACTCTAAACAATGCATTTTATTACATAAAAGGATACTCATTCAAAAGATGGGAGAACAATGCCCCCAGTGTAGTTATCTACAAAACCACAACATTAGGAGCTGCATCCTACAAAACACATTTGTTAATTGTCCAAAAATCCTTTTGTCTAACTGCTAGGAATCTAATTCAAAGGTAGATGTATGCCCCCCTTGATTCTACTTGCTTTATGGAGGTGGAATCAAGGTAGCAATCTAGCTGCATTTAATAGAGAACATCATCTCGTAGGAAATTTCCAAGTACCATTCCATGTAACGATAGATGATTGATGATGAATACGAGTTAGAAACTATGAGGACCTGGATGGAGGAGATGATGAGGAGGAGGATTATGAGAATGATGAGTATTACAAGGAGAAGCCACCCCTGAGTGAGGATGATGAGGTAGCCACTGAGGATTAGTATGAGCATGAAGAGTCCTCAAACACTTATAGGACCAGATCTCATGCAGTAGCTACAATAGACATTGACATCTAGAGTCAGAGAGAGGCTAGTATGTCCTCCATGCCCCCTAGAGAGGATGAGGTTGATATTCCTCATGCATCTAGAGATATAGGTGATGATGTTTTTGATTTTACGCATGTACATTAGTATTTTATGCTTTGTTTATATGTATATATATGATGATGTTTACTAATTGTGTACCTTCTCTATCTTGCAGGAGCGATGAGAGACAGGTGAGAGTTACTTTGTCAAGATGCCACAGAGATAGTGCCTACATTCATTGATGAGGAGGAGATGGATCCTGACTACGCGCCCCCACCGATCAAGGAGGAGGAGCCAGAGTCACTCAGACCTTTCATGAGGTTATGGGAAGTGTATGAGAGCATGAGAAGATGACTCCATTGAGTCGAGAGCATAGGATAGTCATCATAGACCTCAACAGAGGTTTAGATATTGCATGCAAAGCTAGCATAGGTATGAGCGGAGAGGGACCAAATGGAAGATGAGTGTCTTGTGGTTGTTGGTCAAGTATAGGGTCTAGAGTATGCACTTAGAATCAGTAGTTCATGGTCACGATCACACATGACCATCTCACAATGTCCAGGGACTAGATCATGAGCACCAGAGCCCGAGGAGTCTAGCTCACACAAACCTTTGTGATTTTGTATGTGATATTGAGATGTATATACAACTTTGATATATATAGACATGCACATTTGGTGTTTCTATAATTTGTCTTAATGTGTTTGAATGTTAAATGCAATTTAATTAATTAAATGACTTATGGTAAAAGTATTTAATTAACATCTACATGATTTAATAGGATTGATGTGACCTAATGTAAAACATATTTCAGTTTCACTGTAGATACAACATTGTTGATTATAGCATATGTTAAATTAAATACACCTATAACTCATATAAGGATCTAACTTAACATAACACAAAGGTGAATAGTATGAATCCTAAAGTAATTATAAAATGAACTTAAATAATTACCTTAGTGTTCAAGATGAACACAAAATTAGTTGTCAAGAACAAAGCAATGTGAAAGTTATTTAAAATAACACCAATTAACTTTAGACAATACTGCTTTAACTATCATACTATTTGAAGAGATTAGAGATAATACTGACACAAATGTGCAATATTAATAGGTTCCTTAAGGGGTGTCTCGTCAAGCTCCATTAAGACATAAGCACCAAACCCATAACTGGTATCAACTATGTAAGGTCCTAACCAATTAGGGCTGAATTTATCTTTGTCTTCATTGTTAGCATTAGTATTATGTTTATTCTTAGAAAGAACAAAATCACCCTTACGAAACATTCAAAGAATGACATGTGAGCTATGCTTTCATTGTAATTTTTTAATGTAAGCTTGGAGATGCTCAAGAGCATTAATGTGCTTTTCATCGAGCATCTCAAGATGGTGTAATCATTGTTCTTTATAAGTGGCATCATCAATAATATATTGAAGAGAAAATCACAATGTAGGAATTTCTAACTCCAAGGGCATGATTGCATTAGTGCCATAAATGAGGTTATAAGGTGTAGTTCTTGTTGATAATTGAACACTTGTTCTATAAGCCCAAAGTGCATAATTTATAATTCTGTATGCCAATCCTTATGATGTTTGTTAATAGTTTCCTTTAGAATTTTTTCTAGGATCTTATTGGTGGTTTTAGCTTTTCCATTAGATTGTGGATAATACGGTGTTGAAAATCGATGTTGAATGTTAAACATTTCAAGAAATTTCTTAACTTCATTATTCTTAAATGGGGTTCCATTGTCAGTAATAATTGTAGAAGGGAGTCCAAAGTGAGCAATTATGTCTTCCAATATGAAACGACAAATTACTTCAGTAGTTGTAGAACAAAGAGGAATAGCTTCCACCCATTTCATGAAATAATCTATTGTGGTGATGATAAACGTATGTCTGAAAGAAGAGGGAGGTGAAATTTTTCCAATAAGATCCAATCCCCATACTAAAAACGGCCAAATGGGAACCTAGGCACAAAGCTCAAAAGTAGAAGCATTGATCAAATTACTATGTTCATGACATTTGTGATATCATTTAACGTAAGCAAAGCAGTCTTTCTCCATATGTCACAAATAATAACCCATATGAATTTTTTTTTGCACTAATAATCATCCTCCAAAATAACCTCCATAGGGACTAGCATGAGCTTACAGTTCAAGGGCTATAGGGATTTCAGAATCCTTAAGACACCTTAGTAAGAGACCATTAAAGGATCTTCTATACAACACATTAGCAAGAATAATGTATTTAGCAGTTAGTCTATGTAAATGTTTTTGAGTGTTTGTCATTGTGGGCTCGGGAACAGTACCATATTTTAAATAATGGTAAATTGTATCATACCATTCGCATGATTCATCTTGAGTTGTTAAAATTTCTTCTAGAATCAAGTATCAATCGAAGGTTTCATGATGGGATGAATAACAAAGGTGAAGTCTATTGAAGTATCGAGTGGGGATATAAGAGAGGTTGCACTCGCCATTGCATCCACATGTCGATTGTCTTTTCATGGGATGTTATCAATGGTGAATGATTCAAACTTCTCTAATAGCTTCATTGTAAGATCCTTTTATTTTGATAACTTTTCATGTTTAGTAAATGATATGTACCATTTTTTTTGATAACTAATTATGAATCACCAAAGATCTTAATATGTTTAGCATCCATTGTTAAAGCAGCTCGCAAACCCATGATTAATGCCTCATACTCAACTACGTTATTGGTGCATAGGAAATTTAATTCGATAGGACAAGGGAAGAGGTTGTCTGTCGGGTGGAATTAAGACCACTCCAACATCGGAACCTTTTCTACACTTAGATCTATCGAAATACAATTCCCATGTTTGAATATCAACGGTCAAGACACTATCATTAGGAAAGGAGTTGTGATTAGGTAAAGCGAGAGGAGAAGGAGCATCAGCTAAGTGATTGGTTAAGGCTTGTCCTTTGGTTGCTTTTTGTGAAACAAACTTTAGGTCAAACTCAGTGAACAACATCACCCACTTAGCTAAGCATCCAGAAAGGTCCATTTTGTTGGAAAGATGCTTAAGGGGGTCAAATTTTGTCATGACTTCTATTTCAGCATTTAGTAAATAATGTCGTAATTTACTAGTAGTGAATACAAGGGCTAAGCATTGTTTTTTCAATTGGTGAGTATTGAATTTCATAATTGATTAAAGTTTGACTAATGTAATAAAGAAGATTTTCTTTACCATTATTGTCTTATTGATCCAACAATACTGCAAGAGAATGGGTTGATGCGGCTATGTATAAGATAAACAGTTTGTTTGGCATGATGGGTTGTAAAACAGGTGGGGTTGCAAGGTATTGCTTTAAATTCTCAAAAGCCTATTTACAATCTTAATCCCAATCAAAAGGTACACCCTTTTTAAGAAGATGTGTGAAAGATAATGTGTGATCAGCTAAAGATGCAATGAAACAACGGATAACTTGAATGCGGTCTTGTAATGTTTGAAATTGAGAAATGTTCCTGGGAGGTGGCATGCTAATAATTGCATCAATTTTCTTTGTGCGCACCTCAATGCCTCTATGAGATATGAATAAACCCAAAATTTTACCACTATCTATGCTAAAGATACTTTTTTAGATTTAATCGCATATTTTATTTATGTGTTCGTTTGAATATTTTCCAAAGAACATTTACATTGTCTTGTCTTGTTAAGGATTTAGCTAGGATATCGTCAACATAATCTTCCAAATGTTGTGGATGTAATCGTGAAAGATTAATGTCATTGCTCATTGATAAGTTGTGTTGGCATTATTTAAACCGAAGGGCATCACAACTAACAAAAATTTCCCCAAACAATTGTAAAGGGTGATCCCACAATAGTGGTTTACAATTTTTGGCCAAACTGGACACTGAAATTATTATTTTTAACTAAATCTTCACATTCAGGCACCTATAGCAGCTAAATCGTGAAGGATTTTAAGATGATGCAAACTAGAGTCTCGTCACATTTTGTCTGTAGATTCTAAAAATAGTTTTTTCAAAAATTTTGGAATTAGATTGCACTTCTTTATCTATCTCCCACGAAAATTGGTTTTTTTTAGAAAACAACATTTTTAAAAAGTGACACACACTGTAGAATGCATAACTTTTTAACATGAAGGATAAAATTCTAATTCTTTCGAATTTAGATTCATAACTCCGATATCTAGTGCTTCCACTTGGTTAAACAATTTTTTATTGAATATTTTTCTTTAATCAAGTTTCAAAGTCAAACCAATTACAATTCAGACATAGCGCAACCATATAACGCATAACTTTTTTTGTATATATCAGAGTTGAATTTTTTTTTATTGGATCAAGGACTTCAATATCTGGTGCACTCATAGTTTTCAAATTTTTTTTTGATAATCTGCTATTTTTCCACATGTGCAGAATAGAGACCTTCATTTTTTATGAAAAACCTATGTTTAATAAAACTAAAAAAACAAATACGTAATAAAACCAAAACATATTAAAATTATATTCATTGGATAGCTCGTTCTAAGTACTACCTAATTCCAGTTGGGTTTGTGAGGATTCCTCCATTTTCATCCTCAACCTAAGCTCCGAAGTGCCAAAATTTAGGTTTTTTGTCTATTTAAGAGAGGGGATGAGGATTTAGGGGGTTCATATGAACCCCTAGGGGTTCGAGTGAACCTCTTCAAGGGGGTTCACTCGAACCACTTTCATATGCATTTTTTTTTTTGGTGGCAAAAAGTTTAAGGGGTTCGCTCGAACCCAGGTTCGATCAAACCCCTTTTTTGTTTGGTCGAACTTCTAGGTTCGTACAAACCCCCAAAATCACTTTTCTTTTTCCATGGGGTCATTTTCTCTCAGTTTTCCTTCCTCCATCAAATTGTAAACCACTATTGTTGCTTCACCCTAAAGGAAGTTTTGTATTGATCTTGAGAATTAATAAGGATTTGATTATAACTAGAAAATCCATCCATGAATGACAACAAAGCATGCCCAGTAGTTGAATCCACGATCATGTCAATATCAGGAAGTGGAAAGTTGTCTTTTAAAGAAGCTTTATTCAAGTCACAAAAATCTATACATATCATAATATGATTATCGGGTTAAGCAATTGTGTCCATGTTTGAGATCCAAGGATAATAATTGATAGGTCGAATAAAGCTCGCATCAAGTAGGTTTTCAAGCTCTGCTTTAACATGCAAGGCTATGTTAGGGTGCATTTTTCTTATCTTTTGATGAAAGGGTTTAGCATTTTCAGCAAGAAAAATGTTGTGTGTCACAATTTTTGGGCCAATTCCTAGCATATTAGAATATTTCCAAGCAAAAGATTCAGGAAAATCATGAAGTAAGTTGTAGTGTCCTCTTGTTCTTCATCGTCAAGGAACTTCCCAATTTTAATAACTTTGTCTTTATCATCAATGTCCATTGGCACATCAATTGTATCTCCTATAGGGAGTGCATTAGGTTTAGGAACTTCAGACTCATAGGGTTCTTCAATGATATCAATTTCTTCTTACTTGGTAACGATCATAGCACGAGAAATTTGGTTCATGGGAGGAGAAGAGGATGTGTTATCATAAACTCCTAACATTTGTTTCAGAGTTTCATCACTATCAACATACCTCCATGACAGTTGTAAGTTTATATCAAGCAATTTAGGATGTTTGATGGTGAGTTTATGTTTTGGTTGACATGTAATAGTGTTGACATTTAAAGAGGGTTGGTGAGTAGCTTTTGTCATCTTAGAAAAAGAATAGCCCAATCCAATTTTTGTCTCTTGCGTATTTAGTTCGATAGGAACATGAATACCTTGTTCATGTTTTCCACACCCTTTTCCAATATATCCTTGTTGTTTCATAAGTTCGCAGCCTTTTCCATAAATTTGTTCCATTTATTTCAGATTAGGTGGGGATTAATAATCTATCTCATCAAAATTTGTTGTGTATCTTGCATTTTCTTCTAATGTAGAGGAGACAGATGTTTGAGAAGATTGTTCAGAATTTTGGGTTGACATGATGGTTGGTTGTTCTTGTTTTTTATCTTTCTTTTGTGTGATTATGTATTTTCCCATAAATGAAGGTGTGAATTCTAAGGATTGCCAATCATCACCAAAGAATTTAGATACCGATTCCTCATCATTTTTTCATTTTCAAGAGGGTCTATATTGGATGTTAGAATTAATGTTTTCATAGGACTTGTAGCTCCTTTTTCAAGGTGCAAGCAAATTTTAGGCTTGGGGTTGATTTCAACTTGATAAATGTGATTGTTAAGACATATTTCATGATACGATGAAGGGTCGAAGGCACTGCATTCATCCCATGAATCCATCAAGGTCTGCATAAAAGAAGATTATAAGAAAGATCATAAGGCATGACATGAATAGGAGTTTACAAAGTATCCACCCCAACCGTAATGGGTAAAGTAATTATACTAAGCGGTTGCTTTGTTGTATTGTCAAATCTTTGAATGCATACATAATCAGGTATTATTTGTGACTTATCAATGCACAATCTATCAAGAAGATTCACACTACAAATATTAAGGGTAGAACCATTATCGATAAGGGTTCTTTTGATACCTATGCGATTGAATTGAGCAATTATCATAAAGGCTTCATTTTATTTGTGCAACTCTGAAGGAGGGAGATCATGCTAATGGAAATTAATGTCTAGATTAGTTTGATTCGTTATGTGAATTAAAGTTGCCACATCATTCAGAGTTGTACCAGGAGAACTGCCATTTGTTTTAAGGTTGTTTGAAGAATAGTGTGGTAATTTGGTGAGTTCTGGAGTAAATCCCAAAGGGAAATCTTTGCAGGAGTATTCTTTAATTGTTCAACAAGATCATACTCCTTTGTGTGTGGGAGGAAGTGAGGAGCACTAGGTGGATTGGATAAAGGTAAAGAGGGTGGAGTTGGTTGCGGTGGTTGTGGATTATTTTGGGTATTATATGTATGAGCAACAATAACATTACTTGATTGTTGCAACACATTGGTTTTAGGTGGGTAAAGAGTATACTCAGGTTTATTGGAATGATGAAGTTTATGAGAGGGTGGATAAAGAATAAGTTGAGGTTGAATCACATTAACATCCTTATTTTTAGATTTCTCACAACAAACCATAGTGGATGATTTGATCGAGATGAAGTCCAGAAGGGACTCGTCTAATAAGGCCAAATCATCATGACTAAAAGGTTTGAGGGGTAAGTTATCATCAAGGGGTTTAAACTATTAAGGATAAATAGTAGAGGTGTTAATGTTAATTATTGTGAGTTTGTCACAAAAAAAATTAGTGGATGACTTATGCAAGATGAAGTCCTGAAGGGCTTCATGTAACAAATCAAATTCAT
The DNA here is from genome assembly GCA_007258455.2 of Sequoia sempervirens. NCBI lineage: Eukaryota > Viridiplantae > Streptophyta > Pinopsida > Cupressales > Cupressaceae > Sequoia > Sequoia sempervirens. The sequence continues at coordinate 64,105 of VDFB02136408.1, forward strand.
CACAACCAAAAGGTTCAAGGGATACTTTATCATTAAGTGGTTCAGGTTTCTCCTTGCAAGTGTTAGAGGATGAAGTGACTGAGAGGAAGTCCTGAAGAACTTCATCTAACTTGTTGACATCATCACTACTAAGGGGCTTGGATGAGATTTTTTTAACTTAAATCATTTGTTTGAAAGGTTGGTTTGATGTTTATGTTTTTGTGTTATCTGATCTAAAAGAACTAGGAATGAATACTAAAAAGGAAATTTGCAAAAAAATAAGACTATCCATAAATGCCATGAAAGAAAATGATGCTTATGCTAATGAAACAGAAGATAATTGAACTATGACAAAAGAAACTATAGAAAAAAGAAATGTGCAAAGCAATAAACTAAATTATGGAAATCCTGATTCAAAAATTGCAGTGGGACTAATTTTCCCAAGGTTGCGAATGAGTCCCATGGGAGGTATTTTTAGGTATTTTCTAATTTTTTTGACTTTTTCAAATGTTTTGAGGTTTGTACAATGTAGATACAAATTGAAAATGCAAAATTTTGGAATGATTAAATGGAATGAGATGCAATAACGAACTCTAAATGATGCTTTCACGAATGCAATTTCAAGAAGCCCTAGGATGCAAATCAGTGCAAAAGGAAATGCAATTAAGTCCTAAGATGCAAATGAAAATCAAAATGATATGATGTTCAAAATGCAGGTTCACCAAAATGAACCATAGATTTTTGGGCACGAAGCTTATAGGCTACTCTTACATTCTTAGGATGTTTCACCTAAAAGGAGAGAGATAAACCTCATTCAAAATCTATGTATGGTTCACTCAAATTATGAAATGTATGATGTAATTAAGTCTAAATGAGATTATTTAAGTGAAACTAAAATAAGTAATTGACTGATTATGAATGCAAAAACCTAAGAATTATGAAATGTTTGAAAACACAGTGATGTTTGCGAAAAGCATAAAAGAATGAACAAAAATGCAAATTAAACAAAACAAAGAGTTGTTCTTCAGAATGTGTGCACCTAGAAAACTGAAGAGGACTGGAAAGCAATCTGGAAATCTATCAAGTTTTATTTTGAGCTTACTGGGACTCATTCGTCACCTTGGGAAAATCAGTCCCAGGTCAGGGTTTTCCTACCCATAAACTATTTTCTATCAACTAGGTGTCTAGATCTACATCTAACTCAAAATGGCACCTCAGGAGGGACTCATTCGCTGTGCATGGTGAATTAGTCCATTTTCCAATTTCTATGATTTCAAGTTTTTATTTTGCACCTTGACACCTATACAACACTTTTTGATAGAAATCTGGGTTGGGATCTCAAAAAATTCTAGGAAAACAACTTAAAATTATTTTTCTAATGGGGGGATTTCCTTGATCAAACCCCTAGTTGAGTAATTAAACCTTAAATAGAGAAAAATCTGCATAAAACCCTAGCCTTAAATGTGTTAAAGACTAGGAAAATATGAAGTATGTCAAAAACCCTATTCTATTCTTCTAGAATAAGAAATACAAATGTGATTTGAGTGATGCCAGACTCAACCCTAGAAATATTGCAACATATAAAAAATAGAGATAAAATGACATGCAAATGGAATGTAAATGATATGCAAACCTTAATATGAAAGAGAAGAAATGGAAGATGGAATCACTTTGAAAACAAGTCTTTAGGTGTGATTTGATGGCTAGTTGCATCTCCTCAGCCTAGATTTCTCCATGATTCACCATAGGAATCCATCTTCAACCCTTTGTACTGTTGAATCTTAATCTAAAAATTGAGCTTCAAGACCTACAAAAACCCTAGTTTGCAGCCCTAAAACTTCAACTTTGCTAATGAAACTTATTGTAGAAGACTTGACCTTAGAATTTTCTTTCTTGAAATGACTAAAAGATGTGTAAAATGAATTAAAATGAGTATTTATAAGCACCAACACCTAATTTTCCCAATATTTAGACCTAAGAGGTCGACATTCACCGAAAATTTAAGTTGAATGAATTAAATTCCTGCTCAAAATTGAAATTTCCCTCAAAAGGGACTCATTTTCTTGTTGATTATCAAGGTGAAGGAAGCTTGCAATATGAATTTAAATAGGTGAATGAAAATATAAAATATGTAGATTAACCTTTAGCCTTAGTGGGAAGAAAGAATGAGAGAGAGAGGTAGAAGAATCATAACACATGCAACAACAGATTTACGTGGAGAAACCCTGAAGGGAAAAAACTCCTATGCCGCCAAAAGAGATGCAAGTATATTTACTAATATTATAAAATATTACATGCAGCAATAGACTTCTCTTACCATCCCTGTAAAATCCTGTAGCACCCTGTTACCTTGCAGACCTGCAAAAACTGAATTGAATAACTCTAGCTCAAGGCCCCTATTTAAAGAGATTTGTGAGGATGAAAACCACCATGGTTTTACCAAACAATAGGCAGAAATACCTCCTCACAAAACTCACGCCTCCCTTCATGAAATGATCATGACACCCTAATAATATCCTCTTATAGATGCTCTTACAACTATCGTAAGGCATAACTTATGCATGAGCACCTGGGGTCAAAGATAGCATATTCTATCATATGAATCTATCATACTGTCATAGGAATCTATCATACTATCATAGCATCTTATGAAAACTATCATACATGTCATAGATGCTCTTACAACATCATAACAACCTCATTCTAGAAGATTCCAAGTGGGATGCCTAGCTATTTTTTCCTTTTCCTAAATGAAAAATGGTAATGATAACACTACATTTGCATTGTCTCTTTCACCACCGTTGGTCAAACGGTTTCGCCTCTTATGGGTAAATGTTGGAAACACTTTAGGAGAATAATTAATTAAAGTATTTACAAGGTTGATGGCACCTAAATCCTAACATTCTCCCACTTGACATCATACATTGTAAATTACACCCATAGAGATACAATTACATAGAATTAAGTACAGTGATAAATTCTCATGGCCTTTCTGCACCAAGAGAACTTATCCATGGTGACTGGCTTCATAAGAGAATCTGCAACAGTATCCAAAGTGTCAAATTTTTCAATCAAGACCTATCCATTCTCAACTATTTCTCACACAAATTGATACTAAACATCAACATGCTTAGTATGAGCATGATACATAGGATTTTTAGACAAACATATGGCACTCTGACTATTACATCCGATCCTCACTGTCCTGCAATCAAAACCAATACCATTACCAAGTCTCTATAACCAAACCACATCCTTAGAGGCATGTGTAGTAGCCATATACTTTGCTTCAGTGGTGGAAAAAGCAATTGTAGGTTTTCTTTTACTCATCCAACTCACTGCACCTCCAAACAAAGTAAACACATAGCCACTAGTGGACCTTCGACTATCCAAGTCACCTACCCAATCTGCATCAACAAAACCTTGTGTGTCCAATGACTTATCCACATTACCAGTACCATGATAAACCAAACAGTGATCACAAGTGCCTCACAAATATCTAAATACCCTTTTAACAAAATTCCAATGTTCTTTACCAGGGTTAGAAGTAAACCTACTTAGAACTCCCACTGCTTGGGCTATAGCTGGTCTAGTACAAGCCAATGCACAGATTAAACTACCAACAACACTAGCATGATGAACTTTAGACATTTCATCAATATCATAATCCAATTCAGGACACATGTCTAAACTTAACTTAGTACCAACAAGAAATGGAATATTTACTAGTTTACAGTCCTGCATATTAAACCTCTGCAAAATAGTGTTAACATACTTACTCTGACTTAACCAAAGATTTTTGTGAACCTGATCCCTAATTATTTCCATCCCAAGAATATATTTAGTAGCCCCTAAATATTTCATATCAAATGTGCCATAAAGCTGAGTTTTAAGTTCCCTAATCATTGCCTTATTGTTACTAATGAACAACATATCATCCACATATAAGACAATAATCAATATATGATCATCAATAACTTTAAAATAAACATAGTGATCCTCTTCACTTCTAACAAAACCCATCTTTAATGCAAAGGCATAAAACTTCTGGTACCACATCCTAGGTGAATGTTTCAAACCATATAGAGACCGTTTTAACCTGCAAACCAAGTGTTCTTTTCCTTTCACAACAAAACTGTCAGGCCGTTGCATATAAATTTCTTCCTCGAGATCCCCATGCAAGAAAGCAGTTTTAACATCCATTTGTTCTATTTCTAAGTCATAAGCAACAACAATGGATAAAAGGAATCTAATAGAAGTTAACTTAGCAACAAGAGAAAATATTTCACCAAAATCAACTCCCTCTCTTTGGGAGTAGCCCTTGGCCACTAATCTGGCCTTGTACCATTCCAACTTACCGTTTGCACTAAACTTATTTTTATATGCCCACTTACAACCAATGGCCTTTCTTCCTTTGGGCAAACTAAAAAGATCCTAGGTGTCACAATTTTTCAAAGACATCATCTCATCCTACATGGCCTGCATCAAAGACTCACATTCATCTGAAGAGAGAGCCTCCCTGAAAGATCTAGGTTCATCATATGAAAATCAGGTGGGATATACCTATCAACTAGATTTCATTGTCTTGTGGACCTTCTCAAAGGTGGAGAAAGAGATTCCTCCTCATATTCATCCTCATTGTTTCCAACTTCTTCTATTACAACAGATTCTTCAGAACTATCTTCTTCTTGTCCATCTTCTTGTCCATCTCTCTATTCTTCCACATGTGCATCTTCTTACTTAGTTTCAAAATGCACTATTACTTTTCCTTTGGTTTCTCATCTTCAGAGTTAGCTCTAAATTCCATAAAAATAACATCTCTAGAAAATATCATCTTTCGTGTTAGTGGATTCCAAATTTTATAACCTTTAATATTTTCACCATAACCTACAAAGATGCATTTCTGAGATTTGGGATCCAATTTAGACCGCTTCTCTTTAGACACATGAACAAAAGCCTCAACCAAAGACCCTTAAATGTGAAACTGAAGGATTTTTTCCCAACCACATTTCATAAGGCGTTTTATCAACAAGAGCTTTACAAGGATATATGTTAATTAAATAACGAGCAATACCAACAACTTCTTCCCAAAAACATTTATCTAACTTAGCACTACTTAACATGCTGCTAGCTCTTTCCATTAATGTACGGTTCATTCTTTCTGCTACCCCATTTTGTTGGGGTGTGTAAGGTGTAGTCTCTTGCCTAACAATTCTTGCATGTTTGCAAAACTCATCAAATTCCTTAGAACAACACTCACCCCCATTGTCAGATCTCAATAATTTTATCTTATAATCTATTTTCTTTTCAACCAATGCCTTAAATTCCTTAAATTTGGTGAAAACTTCATATTTTGTATGCATAAAATAAATCCAAATATATCTTGAGTAATCATCAATGAAGGAAACATAATAACGAGATCTACTCAAAGAATTTGTATCCACTAGACCACATACATCTGAATGAATTAGTTCTAACAATCCATTTGCTTTATTAGTTCCTTTAGGAAATGATGACCTATTTTTTTTACCAAACACACAATCCTCACATAAATCATTTTTACCAATAGAATAATCTGAAATATGGTCTACTAGTTTCTTATCAAGTATGGTCCTAAGACCTTTTTCAACAATGTGACCCAATCTATGGTGCCACAACATACATACATTTTTAGTGCTAGTTACAAAAGAGGAGTTACAAAAAGTAGAGGCATGTAAAGTAAATAGATTCCTTGTCCAAGATCCTTTAGAAACCACCAAACTTCCCCTTACCATCCTGCAACTAGACTTGTCAAATTTCACATTCATTCCAGAATCATTCAACTTAGAAACTGAAATTAAACATTTTGTATGTCCTAGAATATGTGAAACATCATCAAGGATTTTAACCCTCCCATCAATGAAACACAACTTTACCTTTCCTTTACCGACAATGTTTTGTGAGTTGTTGTCACCCATGAAGACCTCTCCTCATCATATTATTTGTATGTAGAAAACCACTCCTTGTGAGGATTCATATGGAAGGAAGCACCTGAATCAATAAGCCAAGCATCATTGCAAACTGTGTTAGCTGAAATAATCAAAGCATCAAAATCACTATTATCAGAGGACTTTTCTATGAAGGAATCTGCATTCATTTTCTTATTTCTACATTCCTTCTTCACATGTCCCTGTTTACCACAGTTCCAACACTTCACTCTGCTCTTTCCAGGGGTCTTAGATCATCCTTTAGACTTATCCTTCTTCTTATCCTCTTTAGGCCCTTTCTCCTTGGGCATACCTTGTGCATGTAAGGCATCTTAGGAGCCACTATGCATGGTCTTTCTCCTCATCTCCTCTGAAAGAAGTATGGGAATAACATTATCCATCTTAGGTTCTACACCACCATTTGTTATAACCATAATTAAACTTTCCCAAGATTCTGGCAAAAAGAAAATCAATAGAATACATTTATCCTAATCTTCTATTTTAACATCAATAGATGCAAGTTGACTTATAATCAAATTAAAATCATTCAAATGTTCAACAATATAATCACCATTCTTCATCTTTGATGAATATATAAACATCTTTTGAGATACAACTTGTTAGAAAAACTCTTAGTTTGATAGATTTCACCTATCTTCCTCCAAATCTTGTATGTCATGTCTTCTAAAGAGACATTCAGGAGGATAGAATCAATGAGACACAACTGAATGGTCCCTCGAGCCTTCTTGTCTAACTTCTTCCAATCTTCATCTGACAAGGTTGAAGTAGATGGATTCTTATCAACTGAAACTGGTAACCACTGATCTCTCTCCTCAAGGAGATCCTCCACTTTCAACTTCCACATCTCGTAACCAGTGCCATTGAAATTCTCAATATCTTGATGAGAGGTGGAGGCCATGGTATGCAATCTTTCAAAAATCTGCAAAACTCACAATAGAAAATATCCCACTACAGCAACAACCTTCAACACTTTAAAAGGAAAGCGTCCCTTCCTTAACATAACCGTTATCTCTAATACCAAATGTTGATTATCAAGGTGAATAAAGCTTGCAATATGAACTTAAATAGGTGAATAAAAATCTGAAATATGTAGATTAACCTTTATCCTTAGTGTGAAGAAAGAATGAGAGAGAGAGAGAGAGAGAGAGATAGAAGAATCATAACACATGCAACAACATATTTACGTGGAGAAACCTTGAAGGGAAAAAATCCACCAACGAAAGAGAGGAAAGTATATTACTAATATTCTGAAAAATTACATGCAACAATAGACTTCTCTTATCATCCCTATAAGATCCTGTAGCACCTTGTTACCTTGCAAACCTGCAAAAACTGAATTGAATAACTCTAGCTCAAGGACCCTATTTAAAGAGATTTGTGAGGACGAATACCACCATGGTTTTACCAAACGATAGGCAGCAATACCTCCTCACAAAACTATGCCTCCCTTCATGAAATGATCATGACACCCTAAGAATATCCTCTTATAGATGCTCTTACAACTGTCATAAGGCATAACTTATGCATGAGACCTAGGGTCAAAGATAGTATATTTTGTCATAGGAATCTGTCATACTGTCATAGGATTCTGCATACTATCATAGCATCTTATGAAAACTATCGTACATGTCATGGATGCTCTTACAACATCCTAACAACTTCATTCTAGAAGATTCCAAGTGGAACACCTAGCTATTTTGTCCTTTTCCTAAATGATATATGGTAACGGTAACACTACATTTGCATTGGCTCTTTCACCACCATTGGTCAAACAGTTTCACCTCTTATGGGTAAATGTTGAAAACACTTTAGGAGAATAATTAATTAAAGGATTTACAAGGTTTATGGCACCTAAATCCTAACATCTCCACCCTTTGTGAATGGGTCCCACTACTAATTTTTGAAGGTGGTTTTTCGGGATATGAAAGAATTAAGTGTTGTTTGTCAGGTTTTAAGTGATTTCTTTGGTAAAACAGGCCTCTAGATAAAAGAAAATGGGTCTTAGTGGCTTATAAATATTGTTTTGAATGGTGAATAATGTAAGGGTACTCAAAAGTAGGTATAATTAGACGTGAAATTGTCTCTTTTGTTAAGAGGGTCCAATTTTCTATGTCATAGGAAAAGGATTACTTTTTTCATTACTATAACTGCTAAGTGTTGAAAGATACATACACTATGAATATCATCTAAATTTCTCTATGCTCATAGTTTTAGTTAAATCATCTAAACTATTCATAAAATTTTGAACTCTCTAATTTGAACCTTCTATTTTTTACCATGTCTCTAAAAATAGTACTACACTTCTGAAAGGGGGAAAATTGTTGCTTTCTATGCTTGGGAGATAGAATAACAATCTTCACACTCTCTCATTCAAGGAAAACCGTAGAGATCTCAATGCAAAGGAGAAAGAGATCTTGCAGTAGGGCTATCCTTGGAGCTGATTATAAACTAATGAGGGGTTCACCACCAAGTTATGACTTGGAAAGAAAAATGTAATGCAAGATGTAATGCTTAACCCTAATATGATGCAATGCTTCACTGGGAATGGAAAGGAGATTGAATGAGGCTCTGAAATGATGGAAATTATAACTTTAATTTTGATTGGGACTTATACACTAGGCTAAATGAATTAGTCCTAGATCTAGGTTTCTATGTAGAAACATGAATCTGACAGATGGGTATTTGAATCTGTAAAAACCTGAATTTCAACCAAAAATGGAACTCATATGCTAGAACTGGTGAATCAATTTAGTTAGGGTTTTCTGAAGCTTCAAAGTCTGAATCTAGTCTTCAAGGTCTTTTCTACACTTTCTGACTAATTTATGTATCTAAAACCCTAATTTACATCCTCTAGAAGTCTTCCAAGTATTTATAATGCAAGGTGACAATTTTGAACACTTTTAAAACTTTCTCCAAACTTTCTCTGCAATGCGTCTTCAACCTAAACCTACAAATCACACACTAAAGAGAGGGGAAAATGTTTTGTTAGTGGAAAGTGTGTTTCCTTGGTCAAGCCCCATTTTGGTAATCAAACCTTGAAATGCAATGAAATAGGAATGGAGAATGATTAATGAAAAAAATAAGATGTTACAACTTACCAAACCCTAGCAATGAAGTGTTGAGAAAATGTATGAAATGGCTCCAATGGATGTAGATATTGACTCTTTCTTGGATAGGATAAATCTTGAACGAAATGCTAGCTTGAATCATGAAACCCTACATCAAAATTGTTAGCTCAAAAGCAAGCATGATGCATGAAGATTTTGACATGATGCTTGATGCTTGAATAATACTCTAGAATGCTTGATAATCTATGCCTAAAGACTCTTGAATGCTCTTGTGAACTCAAATTTTCTATAAGGACGCTCATTTAACATGATAGGTTTAAAATGAGTGAAAGAAACTTATATTTATACTTAATTATGCAAGAATTCCCAAAATTACAACACTTCAAGCCGACATAAGATCTAGGAGGATAAAATCCTACCAAAATTTTGAATTAATTTTAATTTTGGGCAACACGGGACTCATATTCCAAAGGTGGCATATGAGTCCCATTAGGCATAATTTATGGGAAATTTTTCAAAAATGCTTAGAAAGCTGTAAAACCAGGATCAAAACCCAAAACCCTAGGTGAGACTCATATGTCCAAGGTTGTGAATGAGTCCTAGACCACCAAATCTAGGACATACAACTTGAAAATACCTATATTATGATTGGATTTTGATTTGTGTTGGGATTACCCTTGAAAAGATGCATTAAATGAGGCTTGTGGATGCAATTAAAGCATAAAGAATCCCAAATATTAATGACAACCCTAGAAAAGTGTGAAAGTGTCTTACAACACTTTACAACACTCCAAATAAGGTAGGATTAGGTTTATTTAATTCACAAGGGCCCAAGACCTAATGTGAGTGTGTTAATCACATTACAACACTAAGTCAAGGCATCATTAAGCTCAATTTTATAAGGAGGTTCTAGAGAAGTGTGAAAATGTCATCAACAACATTTTTTGATAGTACATTTGGCCCCCACTTTAGTGAGAGGATAAACTTGCTTCAAACTCACACTAAAGTAGACAAACTCACTTCAAGAGGGGTCAAAGTGTACCAATTCTTGTAAGATGGGATGAAAATGACCAAGAGGGGTGATCAAGCCCCCAAAATCAAGATCCCATAACAAACCAACATAGGCACAAAATAACGAACAAAATCAATGATAAATATTATCATAAAGGCACAAGAATACACTACCAAAAATGAAAATAAAAGTGGGTGGATTAATTTTTGATAATTTTTCCATCGCAATGTGGATCAAATCTAGGCTATTTGTCTTAAAAAAGCAAGCTCACTCTAAGGAAATGAAACTTCAAGTTGTCTGTTGGGTGAGGATCTGAAAGAAGTGAGACACACACACACAAGTGGTATGCTCACACTCACATGCGAGTGGCTACGGGAAAGTCATGCCTTGATCGAACTTCCCATCAAAAACCATACCAAAGTTATAGCTCCTGATAACTTTAATAAGGTGCCTCATAAAATAGATTTTCAAGTTTCATGAGGAAAGATAAACTTCATATTCTTGGAGCTCATGAACAATGGACTTCAAGCTTCATGAGGCAAGCAAAAATTCATATGCTTGGAATTCATGAACAAACAAGATGTCTCTATAGGCATGTAATATGTATTATGCAGGGTGGCCATATAACTGAAAATGCAAATGCAAAAATAGTGAACATTCAAAGGAGTCTTGCTTACTTCATACAATGTCTTTAACTTAAGGAACATTGTGCTTAATGTCTCCAATAGAGGACCAATCAAAGAATAAAAGATTCACGACTTAGGGAATGTAGTGTGTCACATCAATCCACTAAGAGGAATATAATATGTTGAGAAAGATCACGCTCTTGAGGGACATCACACCCAATTTCATCCATGAAGTGAAGTACACATCGCATAAAGTAAGAAGATTACACCATGAAACATGCAAAAGAAAACTATAAAAAAATAATGCCAATGTGTTCCCCCACTTTAAAGAAATTGATAAACAATATATTGTGAGCAATTACTTTAAAGTAGCAAATTAAAAATGCAAACAATAAGGAAGACATGAGAGCTTGCTTGGAAAGCCCTATGCCAAGTCATATGTTTCCAAGTAAAGCTACATCATGCAAAAGAAAAGAGAGTTGCCCCAAAATGGCTATCCTTGGAACACACAAGGGATCTATGGTTTAGGGTCATTAGATATTTTCTACATTGTTTTACGGATAGCTTTAAATTATCATCATTCCCTGAATATCACAGAACTATAAGAATGATACAAGAAAATGAAAAACAAAAGAAAACAGCACAGTTCAACATGGAAGAGACATGAATGTCTTGATGCCTTGCATCATCCCCAAAAGGAAAACATAAGATAAAGAAATAAAGAATAAAGGAAAAGCTTTTGGATCAACATGGAAGAGACATGAATTTCTTGATGCCTTGCATCATCCCCAAAAGGAAAACACAAGACAAAGAAATAAAGAATAAAGGAAAAGCTTTTGGGTCAATATGGAAGAGACATGAATGTCTTGATGCCTTGTGTCATACCCAAAAGGAAAACACAAGATAAATGATAAATATAAAAGGAAAAGTGAAAAGATGTACGTTATAGAGAAGAATGAAGGTACATTTATAGAGGAATTCCACAAAGAGAGAGAGAGAGATACATCCAATAGAACATCATAGGGGATCACTTTACACACATGCAATCACACAAAAGAAAAAGAAAAAGAACTAATGCAAAAGACTAGTAAGGCACATGCAAGTCAACTAGCTCAAGGGACAACGACAAATGGACTACTAGGACAAGGCTATCTAATTCTTGTCCCCACTTAGTGTAATACAAGAATGAGCCAAAATGAAAGGGGGAAAATTGTTGCTTTCTATGCTTGGGAGATAAAATAACAATATTCACACTCTCTCATTCAAGGAAAACCCTAAAGATCTCAATGCAAAGGAGAAAGACATCTTACAATAGGGTTTTCCTAGGAGTTGATTATAAACTAATGAGGGGTTCACCACTAAGTTATGACTTGGAAAGATAAATTTAATGCAAGATGTAATGCTTAACCCTAATATGATGCAATTCTTCACTAAATGACCTAGAAAAGTATGTAAAACAAAATAGAAATCCACAAGATCGAATGTGTGCACTTGGGAACCAGAAGGAGATTGAATGAGGATCTAAAATACTAGAAATTATGACTTTAATGTTGATTGGGACTCATATGCCAGGCTAGGTGAATCAGTCCTAGATCTGGGTTTTTGTGCAGAAACATGAATCTGGTAAATGGGTATCTAAATCTATAAAAATATAAATTTTGACCTAAACTGAGACTCATATGCTAGAATTGGTGAATCAGTCCAGTTAGGGTTTTCTGAAGCTTCAAATTTTGAATCTAGTCTTCAAGGTCTACTCTACACTTTTTGATTGATTTCTAGATTTGAAACCCTGATTTACAACCTGTAGAAGTCTTCCAAGTCTTTCCAATGCAAGGTGACAACTTTGAACACTTCGAACACTTTGAAAAATTTCTCCAAACTTTTTCTTTAATGTGTCTTCAACTTCAACCTACAAATCACAGACTAAAGAGAGGGACAAAGGTTGTTTTATTAGTGGAAAGGGGTTTGTCTTTGTCAAACCCCATTTTGGTAATCAAACCTTGGAATGCAATGAAATATAAATGGAGAATGATGAATGAACAAAACAAGATGTTACAACTCACCAAACCCTAGCAATGAAGTGTTGCAAACATGTATGAACTGGCTCCAATGGATGTAGATCTTGAATCTTTCTTGGATGGGATAGATCTTCAATGAAATGCTAGCTTGAATCATGAAACCCTACATCACAATTGTTAGCTCAAAAAAAAACATGATGCATGAAGACTTTGAGATTATTCTTGATGCTTGAATAATGCTCTAGAATGCTTGATAATCTACTCTTGAAGACTCTTGAATTCTCTCGTGAACTCAACTTTTCTATAAGGATAATCATTCAACTTGCTAGGTGTAAAACAAGTGAAAGAAACTTGTATTTATACTTAATTATCAAAGAATTCCTAAAATTACAACACTACAAGCTGACATCAGATCTAGGAGGATAAAATCCCACCAAAAAATTGAATTAGTTTTAATTTTGGGCCACATGAGACTCATACGCCCAGCGTGGTGTATGAGTCCCATTAGGAATAATTTATGGGAAAATTTTCAAAAATCTTTAGAAAGGTGTAAAACTAGGATCAAGACCCAAAACCCTAGGTGGGACTCATATGCCCAAGGTGGTGAATGAGTCCTAGACCACCAAATCTGGGCCACACAACTTGAAAATACCTGAATTATGATTAGATGTTGATTTTTTCTGAGATTATACTTGAACAGATGCATTAAATGAGTCTTGTGGATGTAATTAAAGCATAATGAAGCCCAATTATTAATGACAACCCTAGAAAAGTGTGAAAGTGTGCTACAACACTCACAACACTCCAAATAAGTTAGGATTAGGTTTATTTAATCACAAGGGCCCAAGACCTAATGCGAGTGTGTTAATCACATTACACCACTAAGTCAAGGAATCATTAAGCTAAATTTTATAACAAGGGCCCATAGAAGTGTGAAAATGTCATCGATGCCATTTTTCAACACTACAAATTCTGTGTGGCTAGTCCTTGCATAAAGGTTGGGTTCTTTTCTATATAAATTACACTTTCACCATTAGAATATATATTAACTGCAACATCATTTAGACCAACATCTAAGCACAATATTTTCAACCAAATATCCTCTTTACATACATCAGTTACTGCAACATAATCTATCTCATTTGAGGATAAAACAACCACAACCTATCTCTTTCTTATCTAACTTATTACACCATCACTTAGACTAAACAATTATATTGTTGTGGATCTTCCAATAATGACATCTCCATTCCAATTTAAGTCAACATAACCATGAGTATCTAGGAAATACATGTCTCCTAAATAATTAGCATAATAACACAAGGAATACTCTAAAATACTCCATAGATATCTTAAAAAAATTTAGTCTCTCTAAAATTAAACATAAACTTTTTAAGAACTCCCATCACTTGGGAAACATTTGGTATATTACAAATCATAGCATATGTTATACTTCCAACTCTACTTTGATAAGGTACCCTAATTTTCATATTTTCCATCTCTAATAAAGAAGTGGGGCATTTTGTATGAAGGATAATTTTATTCTAAAAGTAATGATACATAATGGTCTTGAATCTTCCATTTCAAACCTCTACAATATATAATTTGTATGCTTTCTATTAGACTTAAAAAATAATTACCTAATTAATTATTGTTAGGTTCTATTTAAAATTACCGTGCTTAATCTAACTTAGATCATTTTATTTTTTAACTCAATACATAGGATTAGGATGTGCATCATGATCTAGTTTAAGCTTCACCTTTAACTACTAAGTGTTGAAATAAATATACATTATGAATACCATCTAAATTTTTCTATACTCATAGGTTTAGTTAATTATCTACAATTTTCATCAAGGTTTGTACTATCTAATTTCACCCTTATATTTTTTTACAATTTCACTAACAAAATGATACTACTCTTATATGTTCTTGTTCCTTGCATGAAAGATTGGGTTCTTTTCTAGATGAATTACACTTTGGCTATGAAAATATATAGTGAATCCAACCCTTTTTAGACTAACATGTAAGCACAATATTTTAAACCAAATATCTTCTTTATAGCCATGAGAATTATTGCCACATACTCTATCTTAGTAGTGGATAAAACAACCACAACCTATCTCTTTCTCATCTAACTTATTACACCACCACTTGAAGTAAATAATTTTCTTGTTGCAAATATTATAATATCCACATCTCCTATCCAATTTTAGTCCACATAACCATGGACATCTAGGAAATACATGTCTCCTATATAAATTCCATGATAACATATAAGGAATACTCTAAGATACTTTATAAATATCTAAAAAGTTGATTACATCTCAATGAATTAATCTAAAATTAAGCATAAACTTGTTGAGAACTCCTATCACTTAGGAAATGTCTTGAATATATTACAAATCATAGTTCTATATTAGACTTCAAACTCCAGTTTGATAAGGTACCCTAATGCTCATTTTTCTCATCTTTAATGAAGAAGTAGGACACTGTATGATGGATAATTTTATTTTTTAAAGTAACAACACATAATGGTATTGAATTTTTCATGCTAAACCTCTATAATATTGAGTTCATATGTGTTCTATTAGATTGATAAGATAATTACTTAATTAATTATTATTAGGTTCCATTTCACACTAGCATGCTTAAGCTTACTTAAGTCATGTGTTTTTTTACCTCAAGTTGTAGGATTAGAATATGTATCATGATCTAGCTTAATATTCATGCAAGGTTTACTTTAGGGTTTCTTTATCCATTGTTAAGGTTAGTTCATTATATATTGCAATTGTCCAATCATTATTTTGGATTAGTAAAATTATCACTCTTACAATAAATTAGGTGTTATTTCTAAATTTTGTGATAGGTGATTCTAGGAGAGTAAAAGCACAAAGTTGTTTCACACTTTATAAAGGAAATGACCAACGATGATCCAACTTTTAAACTTGAATCACTAAAAAGTGGCATATATATTTTTAATTTTGAAATGATGTAATATAGTAAAATATGTATTTTTTAATATTTTTATGTTTTTATTTTTTTAAAAGAATTAAAAGAATTATTTTTAATTAGTTTTTAATAAATTGACACTATAATTTAGTTGTTGATAAAATGTTGAAAAATGAAGTTGCATGAGATGTCAAACTTTTTATAGTAAATTTTTTTT
>VDFB02136408.1:80063-110231 GCA_007258455.2 Sequoia sempervirens
TCTTCTCAACTGCTCTTATAACGCATCCATCTATCTCTGGAGGGCTGCCAGTGCATCTCTTCCACCAACATTTCTACCACCTCAACCACCTCTGGCACCACCATGCCTACCAGGCATCACTCTTGGAGGCATCTTTCTTGACCTCGACCCACAACCACGGTCCTGGTGCGAACTGCCTCACAATCGGCGATCTTTCCACACGCTCAAGAAAACCTTTCTCTAATACCACTTGATGAGGGCGTAGCCTGAGACTTAGAAAAATAACCCACAAACAAGAGAATAATTTTATTATTCAGAAAATGGAACTTCTTACATGCAGAGGATCTCAAATCCCCAAGTTCTACAACACATGCAAGTTACAAAAAGTTATAGAATCACCTTTTCACAATATGCAAGCTTGTCCCCCAAAAAGTCATCCAAAAATTAGAAACCCGCCCATAAATAGAGCTCCTCTTTAGTTTGGAGCCAAAAAAACATTCAAATTTGAGTTTAGGCAGTTTGGCGCTGAAAAATTACAAGTTGAAGTTCAAATTTCAAACGAACATTTGCAATTGTATCTTCTAGAAAGTGCGCCAACTTCCCGGGGCCATAACTCTTGATACGGGACTTCGATTTGTGAACCGTTTGAACCGTTGGAAAGGTCTCAAAGTCAATAACACGCTCAAAATTTTCTATGCCAATTTTAGAAACTTTCAGGGCCGATCCGGGAACTCTAAGTGCCTCAAATCTAACTGAAAGATTTTGGTGCAAATCTAGGAAACTAAAACTACAATATCTTTCCACCCAGGAATAGAAAATAAAAACCATAAATTGGGAATTTCATTATGACGAAAAGGGTATCCAAAAATGTAAAAACATCTAAAAAATGAGAAACTTGAAATTTAACTATTTTTGGGTGATACAAGATTGCCCTTACACCACTGGATACTCCTGCATCATAGGTAGACAAGAGAGATGGAAAAAGACAAGAAGTTGGAAATGAAGACAAAGAATTTAACCAAGACAAAGACAAGAGCTAGATTCAAGAGAAAAGAAGAAGAAGCAATTCAAGACAAATTTGAAGTTGATATGCAGGTGAAAGAACAAGAAAGGTTGATACAACATGTTTCCAAAGGGACTTGGCAAGTTTTTGTAGGTCGGTTGTATGGTGTAGGAGCACCTTGTTCATTGAATACCTTCAAAAGGTGAAATTGAAAATTTTGAGTTTTCAATTGTAAAAAAGGTAAAGGGCTCATGTAAAGGTCAATTCCAATTTATTTGAGTCTTTTATAGGTCTCTAGGTGGTCAAAATAATAGAAAATGCTAAACCTGCAAATTTTGCAAAGTTGTCAATTATGTAAAAATGCAAAAAAGGAAAAAAAGCAAAGAATATGAATAGTCAAGTAAGAAAATAGAAGGTTTAGTCAATTGGGGGAGATGAAAAGCCTTCAAAAGTCATTGTAAATTGTTTTCAAGTAGAAGGGAAGTTTAAATAAGAAGACCATCTAGAAACCCATGTGCATGCTTAAAACTTTGTATTTTAAGAATTAAAGACTAGTAAAACATGTTTGCAGGTTGTACGGATTTTTATGGACTTATTTTCAGGGGTAAGTCATTGATATTGATGCACCTATGAGTCTAGATAATTTTTCAATTTTTTTCCATTTGAATTTCATGAAGAAATGAGTAAGTTATTGCAAGTTTATTGAAATCAGTCCAAACCTTGATCTAGGGTAACAATATGCAATAAAAATTGTGTTTTTCAATATTTAACCATTCAAAATTTCTATAAATTGGTTTAGAAGGATTTTTTTATATGTGTTCTAAAATATTACAAAGTCTTAGATCAAATGATGATGGTTAGCATGGAAAACTTTGATGTCGTAGGTTAGAAATTTGAGGAAAATTTTGAATTTCCTTCATGAAATGGTTGGCTCAAAGTTAGAAACGGTTGGATATGCTTTCAAGGAGGTTGGAAAATAGTTTAATTTTTTTTTAAGACCAATCCAAACATTTTTGGAGAATTTTCTTGAAGGTTTGAACTTTGGAAAGTCGATTTTCTATAAACCCACCATTTTAAGGCCTAGTTTAAACATTGAATGAGGGTTTCAAGATTTGCTACTAAAATGAATGATTTATTTGAAGCCAAAAATGGATTTGGTAGTTTTAGGATATGATATAATTCTTTTTTTGGTCAAGAGTGGTTTTTGAGTTGCTTGTAAGGTAGTTGCTTTGATAAATAGGCCTATTTGGAGCCTAAAACCGTGGGACAGTCAAGTTTTTTGATGTTTACTTTAAAACAAGTTTATCTGATATTAAAGTATGTGATTGTATGTCAAAATGGACTCTTGAATGTTCAATTTTTTTGGGATGATTCAATATTATTTGGGAGAAACACCCAATTTAGAGTGTGGGGACCTAATAGACAAATAGTGCCTTGACTGCATAAAAAGTGGAAATTTATTAAATCCGTGATTTGAGTGATTGGATTTGCTTGGAATTTGTCTAATTGATTTTTTCAAAGATGTATGTATGTTTGGATAAGGTTTAGAAGGAAAACTTGTTGTTTTTGATGTTTTGAGCAAGATGAACCTTATATGTAAACTGGAGTTTTGACTGCAAAAAATCAAAGGATCTAACATAACAATGTTATTTGAGTATGCTAATGGTTTGTTTCAGTTAAAATGGTTATGATTAAAGTATTTGGAAGTTTGGTAATAGGTTTTGAATCAAGAATGGTTGAGTGATGGTCTCTTTGCCTTAAGTGAACAAGTTACAAAAAATGGTAAACTAGTGAATAGTGAAAATGTGATTGGTTCTTAGTTTCTAATGGTGTTATTGTTGTGGTTAAATCATTTGGATGCTGGTTAAGTTGTGTTTGGATTTGATTAAGGTATGTAATACTGATGTGGTGAGTTGGATTGTTGGTAGCCTTGAAGTCAGGTGAAATTGTATGAGATTTTGATGAAAAGTTAAGTGAAACAATGGTATTTTGTAATTTGATCTTCTTAGTTGAGTTTGGGTCTAGGGTATGTGCAAGATCATCATGGAAAAAATAGCCCTTAAGTGGCAAAAAAATTAGAAAAATCAGAGTTAGGAAACTTAATGTAAAAATTTGAAAATAGGTTATCTATATTATTTTAAAAATATGTAAGAATCTAGAATCTATAGTAAATTGAATGTAATTTCTAAACTACTAGGTTTATTTAAAAACAAAAACTATTTGGTGAAAATTTGAAATTTTAATGCAGTAGTACATAAATTTTAGGCAAAAAATCAGAAGTAGGTGTTTGTCTAACCACCCTAACCACAATAAAATGATAATATTTTTTATAAGATTTTAGATATAGTGATGCATTTTTTAAAAATATTTTTCCAAGAAAATAATTAATTATGAATTTTTTTTTACAAATTTTAAAAAATATAAAAACTCATATATCTGACCACCTTAACTTGGTCAAAAATTCATGGATTTTTTTGTTTTTAATCCTACAGTATGTGAAGCATAGAATGTGACACATGTTTTGGATTCAAAAAATGTGATACCATTTTCAAAGCTATAGATGTTTTTCAATTAGCCTATCAATTTGGAATTTAGTCATAATTCAAATAGAAAATGAATAATAATTATTTATTAAATTCATAGTAAAGCATAATTTATATTGATGGAAAGTTGAGAATCTCCTTTAAAAATGCTTTTTGTTTCATCAATTTTGGGTTAAAAAAAGATCAGCCACATACCCTACACATATCCATCATATTGCCACTTTTTGGCCCATCATGATCCTACACATACCCTCTTGACTACCCCTAGTTGGTTTGAGGTTTTTGTTAGATTCTCTTGCATCACATAAAAAAGTGTGCATCTGGCCAAAAAGTTGTTTTTGAGCTACAGAGGACTCATTTTCCTTCAGTCGCAAATTGGCCCTTTTAGGGTTTTGAAAAAATTGATTTCAGGATCTTGTTCCTTGTTGTCTACACTCTTAAATTCCCTGTTATTAGCTTCTAGAAGTTTGCATATAATTTTGTAGAGCTCTTTCCATGATCTTGCACTTTGAATGACAACTTTTTGTAACTTTGCAATTTTGACAATTTTGCTCCAAATTTTCCTCAACTTGATCTTCAAGCTATAAATTTGCAATCCTACACTCAAGGTTAGAAAAACTTGTTGATTTTATAGTGAATGGGGGTTTTCCTCTGTCAAACCACTTGTAGGTAATGAAACCAAGTGATGAAATAATGTAATTCAAGCATGAAACATGAAATAATGCAAATGATATCATCTTGGATGATGTCTTGTGAATCAAATCTGCAATCTAACATGTAGTGGCCATGAAGAATGTAGATTTTGGATGTGAAATTATTCTTGTAAATAAATCCTTAATGCAACATTAAATTCTTAGCTCAACACAGATGAATGCATTAAACCCTTGACATAATGATATGCTGTTGAATTGTTGCAATAAACACTTTAAATCTACCTTGAAATGCCTTATGGATGCTCTTGAAGTGCTCTATAATTCTCTTGTAAAGAATTAGGACGCTCTCTTGAAAATATTAGGATGCTTCATAAACTTTCTAGGTCTTGATAGGAGAAACAATGTGAATTAATCCCTTATTTATACTAAATTAGGAGATTAACCCTGAAATTCAAAGAACTAAGGCCGAAACAAGATCTGGGAAGAAATATTATTAGATTTCCGCCATAATGAAATTCCAAAAGTGTGGTCTCATTAAGGGAGGACACATTCACCATCATGGTAAAATGGGACTTGGCTAAGTTTATCAGGACCTAACCCTGGGGGATTGAAAGAGGGCTATAAACCCATTCTAGATTGACTGAGAATAGGGGGTCCTGTTAAGGGAGGACCCATTCACCATCAAGGGAGAATTAGTTTTGGCTCCAATTACTAGGACCAAACTTTTCCCAATGAAATATTTTGTTAATTAAATTATGATTGTTGGGATAGATCTTTGGGAGGTGTCAAAATTAAGGCTCAAATTTGAATTAAAAGGGGGTTAATTACTCCAATTACCCACAATTAATTAATGACCACCTAGATAAATATGAAAGTGTTTTATAACACTTCACAACACTTAAAATAGGTACACATTATGTGCATTTTATCTAGAAAGGGGGCCATTAGGCTTAATTAAGCAAATATATCCTAGAAAAGTGTGAAAGTGTGTTACAAAACTTTACAACACCCTTGTAATGGATCAATTAAGGCATATTTTAATTAAATAAAGGTCCTAGAATAGTGTGAATGTGTACAACACATTACAACACCACTCCAAGACATCATTAGTTTAGCTTAAATGTCAATTATCAAACCAAGTAAGCGAAATGAGCCATAGATTTTTGGGCATGAGGATTATAGGCTACACTTACACTCTTAGGATGTTTCACCTAAAGGGAAATAGATAAACCTCATTCAAAATCTAGGTATGGTTCACTCAAATTATGAAATGTATGGTGCAATTAAGGCTAAATGGCATGATTTAAGTGCAACTAAACTAAATAATTGACTGATTGTGAATGCAAAACCTAAGAATTATGTAATGCTTGAAAACACAGTGATGTTTGCAAAAAGCATAAAAGAATGAACAAAAATGAAAATTAAACCAAACAGAGAGTTGTTCTTTAGAATGTGTGCACTTGGAAAACTGAAGAGGACTAGAAAAAAATATAGAAACCTATCAAGTTTGATTTTGAGCTGACTGGGACTCATTCGCCACCTTGGGAAAATCATTCCTAGATTAGGGTTTTCTTGCCCATAAACTATTTTCTGTCAATTAGGTGTTTGGATCTACATCTAACTCAAAATGACACCTCAGGAGGAAATCATTCGCCATGCATGGTGAATCATCCCACTTTCAATTTTTTGTGATTTCAAGTTTTTGTTCTGCACCTTGACACCTATATAACACTTTTTGACAGAAATCTAGGTCGAGATCTCAGAAAATTCCTGCAAAATAGCTTAAAATTGTTTATCTAATGTGTGGTTTTCCTTGGTCAAACCCCTAGTTGGGTAGTTAAACCTTAAATAGAGAAAAATATGCATAAAACCCTAGCCTTAAATGTGTTAAAGACTAGGAAAATCTGAAGTATGTCAAAAACCTTATTCTATTGTTCTAGAATAAGAAATGCAAATGTGATTTGAGTGATGTAAGAACTCAAACCTAGAAAAATTTCAACACATCAAAAATATAGATAAAAGGACATGAAAATGGAATGTAAATGAAATGCAAACCTTAATATGAAGATAGAGAAGAAATGGAAGATGAAATCACTTTGAAAACAAGTCTTTAGGTGTGATTTGATGGCTAGAACCTAGATTTCTCTATGATTCACCATAGGAATCCATCTTCAACACTTTGCAATGTTGAATCTTAATCTAAAAAGTGAGCTTCAAGACCTGCAAAAACCCTAGTTTGCTGCCCTAAAACTTCAACTTTGCTAATGAAACTTATTATAGAAGATTTGACGTTAGAATTTTCTTTTGTGAAATGACTAAAAAATGTGTAAAATGACTTAAAGTGGGTATTTATAAGAAATAACACCTAATTTTAATGTCATTTATACCTAAGAGGCTGACATTCACCAAAAATTTAAGTTGAATTAATTAAATTCCCACTCAAAATTGAAATTTCCCTCAAAAGGGACTCATTCGTCACCCTTGGCGAATGAGTCCCACCAGAGGGGACTCATTTGCCCAAGGTGGTGAATGGGTCCCACTACTAATTTTTGAAGGTGGGTTTTTGGGATATGAAATAATCACTAGTACAAAAACAATAATATATGACTAAATAAACTACTAAAAATTGCATATATATGACTAATTTTGGTCACGTGACCATTAGTAGTTTATTGCCGGTCATTTATAACGTGACCAAATTTATGACTAAACTATTTTAGTCATATATCTAGTCATTGATTTAGTCATTGATTTGGTCATTGATTTGGTCATTTATTTATTCATTTATTTAGTCATTGATTTGGTCATTGATTTAGTCCTTAATTTAGTCATTTATTTAGTCATGGTAGTGATTTGTTTAGTCATATATTTAGTGATTAATTTAGTCATATATTTAGTCATTAATTTAGTCATTGATTGTTGTTAACTGGTGATTTATTTAGTCATGGTAGTCATTTATTTAGTCATATATTTAGTCATTACAAATCAAATCTAACTTAATTAATCCTCACAAATTAATGCATATAAACTTCAAGTATCATAGATATTCAAATGTTGAAGAAGCACCATGAATTGTAGACTAAAATTCTTGAACAAATATGATTGATCAAACACAAACACAAACAACACAGTATTTATGAGTGGAGAAAAAACCACTCTAAAAATTTACTTTATTAAGCCTGATTGGAAAATCAAAATTTCATTGGTTACATTCAATGTTTCAGTGACACTGTACAACTTACACTATATAAACAAAATACTCCTATTTTCATATACTTATATTGTTTTCCCCTTCCTTAACTGCAGTCATTTTGGAAGGGAAACGACCTCCTATAAGGGCTCAACCCATTTAATCCCCTTGCAAATCCACAACTTTCCCGCCGCTATTGGTTTCGGCTCCTCCAAACTCTTCCTCGCTGGTATTCACCTTTTACTTCTCCAATTTGGAGCTGCAACCTGAAAATAAGGTTTCAAAATTTGCACGTCAAAAACATATTTGGAAATAGATTTTTATTAGATATTGTAGTTGCAAGTTCCACTAATTATAATAAAGATAAATAGTTTTACCTTTCTGCATCAACTAATGCAATTCTGATAACTTTTAGAGGATTGACAGTGCTAGCCTTTATCATATCAACATACTCAACTGCAAGTTACAACACAACATTAAACTTATTAATTAGACTCAACATATAAGAAAGAAAAAAAAAATCAAACATATCAATTTAGTTTCCTCATAGCTTTCCTCTAGCATAACTGGAACCTCTTTAGATGTTCCATCTAGCCCTCATCACTCCCATACAGCTAGAATTGTGTATGTCCATCAAACTATCATCTTTCCCATAGAGTTAGAGCTAAATTAATTTAGAAATCTTTTCTTGTTGAGCAATCCAATTCCCCTAGCAAGCCTAACATATAGACAACCTCCTTTACATTCAAAAATTTACAAGGATGTCATTTTTAGTCTCAAAAATCAAAATAACCTTATTGTTCATTCAAGTCAAAACTACATAGTTAATAGAAAAAAAATTCAATGGAAAAAGCATGAGGAAAAATAATCTACCTCTATATTATTAGGGGTGATCAAATACTACTTAAATCTACAATCAAAAACCCTCCTATGAGATACAACCAATCCTATCAGATTAAAAAACAAGAACTAAAACCT
This sequence comes from Sequoia sempervirens, assembly GCA_007258455.2. Lineage (NCBI taxonomy): Eukaryota > Viridiplantae > Streptophyta > Pinopsida > Cupressales > Cupressaceae > Sequoia > Sequoia sempervirens. The sequence continues at coordinate 88,410 of VDFB02136408.1, forward strand.
TCTTGGGAATCACAACAACAATACCTGAAATCCATCAATGGACGGATGTATTAATTTCCAAACATGTAGTAATCAAAAGGCTCTTGTATTGCTCTATGATAATTAGAAAATGTGAAAGGATCCTGAAATAAAGGAAGAAATAGAAGAAATTATGCATTTGTTCAAATGAGTAAATATAGTGTAATGTGTTAATTTTTTTTTCTTTACATCATTTAGGAACTAAAGCATAAAAAATTACATAGAGAGGATTTGAAGCAGCGAACCTCAAACTATAACAAAATCTGGTCAAAAGTTGTTGCCATGTTTGAAAGGACTATTTCATTTGCATTGAGATTCCTACTCTCAAAAACCTGACAAAGGCAATCCAGATACATGACCATTGGAAAGATACAAAATTATCACATTAAAGAGAGGAAACAACAAACACTCTGATTCCATTCCTACCTCAAAATCTACTGCTTTGCAAGAAAGAAAAGCATTTCAAGCAATTCCAAAGCAATACTTTCATATTTTTTATTAAACATCAATATAAAGACCTTTTTTTTTGTTGCTCTTATGGGAATTTTTTAATTGGGAATGAAACTATTTCAACATTTAGAAAACCACGTTTGACAGGTATATAAGGTATTGGAAATGGCTTGTCAAATTTGAGTCCAAGGAAAAAAATGGCTTGTCAATTCTATGAGTCCACATCTCAACAAAATGGCCATATTCCTTGGCAATGATTTACAAAGCTTCAACTAAAGCATCATATTGCAAACACAGAAAACAAAGTTTTTTGTTTTAACGTAGCAAGAATAAATGAATATTTTATAAAACTTTAGTGTACCTAATGATACAACCTGAGCAAGTTGTATGAATGAAGGCATGTGTAATCAATAGAGAAGAAAAAATTTTGAGTCTTTAAGGGGGAGAATTTTATGCCTTTTTGAACAACATATAAGATAAATGAGAAAAATAAGACCCTTGTGGGCTTCCACAAGGAAGATCTCATACATGAAAATAGTATCCCACTTGGTAATCTTTAAAACTACCCAAAACTTTACAATCATATAATGTAAGCATATATCCCATTAGAGCATAAGAATCATAAAAATAAATCTTATTTCAATCATCCAAAATCCAAGATTTGAGTTTTTTATAATGAACATGGAAGGTACAATTAAAAAAGGAACAAGAAATTTTTAAAAAGAATTGTATGATTTTCAACAATAGATCCTATAAAATGTATTTATTATGACAAAGATAACAAACAAATAGGGAGAGGAGCAAAATTACTTTGATACACCAAATTAGTTTCCCACTTGGGAATGACCTTCAAAACTACCCTAAACTTTACAATCATCTAATGTAAGCATATATCCAATTATAGCATAAGAAACATAAAATACATCTTATTTTCAATCCTCCAAAAGCCTAGATTTGAGTTTTTTAAGATGAACATGAAGGTATAATTGAAAAAGTCACAAGAAAAATTTTTAAAAGAATTTTATGATCATCAACATTAAATATTTTAGTATGTTTTTTATGACAAAGTAACATACAAATAGGGAGAGGGGAGAGGGGAGAAAAATCACTTTGATACAAAAATAAATTGTACTAAACACAAAAGCATACTTTAGAAAAGTGAAAATTACTCAAATACTAAAAATAAAGTTAGAAAAAAAATACCTGAGAAAGTGAAAGGTCCAACCGAACATGATGAATTAGCTCTACAAGAAGTCTATATGCCAATGGCCTTAGAGTTTCAAAGAAATCTCATCTAGTCCCTACAAGAAACAACAAACAGAGGCGCACACATGCCTTAATCAAGGAATATTTTTTTTGAAAGTTGGTTATGTTGGTGTAGGAAAAGGAAGTGTTCTACTGTTTTTGGATATAGTAAGCATGGTAGCTCAATATCCCTCTTGGAAGGGCCTGCAAACATAGGTTGAGGAGGCATCTACAACAAATGAGGAAACTGCTTCTCTGAGGGTGTAGTTGACTCCACTGGTGGTGTGATTTGAGATCCCATAACGAGGAGCTTACCAAGTATGTCAAGGTGTTGTAGGTGGATCAAGATGAAGGGAAGAGCTTTTTAATGAGCTCTTAAGCACTCCTTATTCTCAAGCATTATTTGAGAGAAATTTTAATCTCATTCAGATCACTGAAAGATGAGAATGGACAATCTTTTTAATGTCAATGTAATTCAGGTTGAACTTTACTTAACTACTTTGTTTTATGGGTTAGTTTGATTGATATAGCAGAAATGAGGTTAAATTTTTTACTAGAGACAACACTTTCCCAGAGGCCTCATGGAGTGCTTGGTATTTGGAGTCCTATAATTGACACTATTGGGAATATATAGTCAAAATGCAGGTTAGTGCAACATCTCAATTCAGCTTCCACATATAAATAATTCTGATCGGATTTATGGATCAATAGTTGTGATCTTAGATTGATTGTTTCAAGTCTTCATGTTAAATGGAAAGAAAACAAGTCAACATTTGAAGTTATGTTCCTGATCATTGCAACTCTTTGCTTTGTCAGATCCATCTTAGGAAAGTTGTTCACAGACACGTGTTCATGAGAAAATGTGTTGTCTTACCATCAATTACCCACCGGATTTGGAGATATTTGATACATAATCCCCTGCATTTGCTTTTTGGAGTAGATTTACTTGGTATGACAAGCTCAAAATTGGCATCTCTAAGTAAAGGACTTGCCAAACTTTCCACAAATGGACAATTCATTCAGTTGCACATAAAATGGGTGAACATAAAAATTATATTTAAATTGAGGAAAAATCCATAGATTTGAGAAATATGAACATATTCATTGTCCTTATATGACATTTTTATGGATTTTTTGTAGGATTCTTCAAGGAAAATTCTAGGAGTTGGTGATGGCATTTTACAAGGCACTGAGGCTTTAGCACATGGTGTGGAATTTGGTTTCTCTGGAGTGTTAACTAAACCTTTGGAAAGTGCAAGAGAACATGGTGTTATTGGTTTTGTAGATGGTCTTGGGAGAAAATTCTTGGGTATTATTGTTCAGCCTGTGAGTGGAGGCTTGGACTTTGTTTCCTTAACTGTGCATGGTATTGGTGGAAGTTGTACATGTTTTCAGGTATTTTGAAACAAACCTATTTCAAATAGGATCAGGATCTCACGTGCCATCTAGAGTAGTGGAATTCTTGAAGAATATAATGAAAGGGAAACATTTGGGCAGGTCATTTCCCTTTTCACTTTTTACTTGGAAATTTTTACTTTCCTACAGATTATTGTATTTATATTTTATCTATTTATGGACAAGAATATCTGTGGAATATTTGTTAAGGTTTTGTAAATTGACCATTTGTAATAATTCTGAGGATACCAATATGATATAAACATTAATGACAATAACACCATGATTACTGATTTCATAAATTTGGTTTGGTTCTGAATGTTGACTTATGTAAGTATAGTCCAGTCCAAGTGTGTTTGGATGCAGATGCCAAATGTAGTTTTAGTCTAATTATTTGATTCACTATGATATATAAATGTATTTACAATAAGGATATCACACACACATATGTATGACAATAAAATAATAGCTTTTAAATACTAATAAACATAAGTGAGTGAATTTGTTGAAATCAACAATCTTATAAGAAAGCTATTAAAAAAATCAATATTTGGATCATCTATCCTCAAAAGTTTGATAGCCCAATTCAATAATTTCATCAGTTTTGTACTTGTTATTAGGGTTGAATGAGAATCTCTTCAAGAAATTAGTGTATGTCACCTTTATGCTTTAACCTGTAAATTAATGTGTTTCATGTTTTTTTTCTATAAATTGAGGTTTTGAATGGACCATCAGCTTGAGTTATTGGCATTAGCCACGCCCAGCTAGTGGGAACACAAACAGGGGGCCCCATCCCCTAACAACCAACAGTCCAAGTGCACAAGTAAAGTGGCCCACAAGCCCACTAGCCCTACAAGGGCTTGACACTAGGTGGGCACTGAAACAACACCATCTAAACACTAACAAACCATGCCATCAATGACAATGTGTTTCCATTCACATACTAGTGCTTTATTGATCTTCAAATTATCTGGACATATTAATGGATAAATTGCATTAGTTTCTTATGTATTATTGAGCACTATTAAAGAGATGTCATCTCATGGAATGAAATAATTGATTACAGAATGTGCAAAAAATGGATTTTGCAAGGAACCTCTCAAAATCTTTGAATTAATGAAGCACTCTCGAACACATCCTAACATTGTAAGCTTTGCTTGGGTTCTAGGTGCATGCAGTCATGTAGGTTTAATGGATGAGGTCTACACACTTCACACGTCAATAACCCTTATTGCATTACAATTTACATATATAGTTGATCATTAGGTGTGCATGGTTGACTTTTGTCACCTTCGAGGCATTTATTCAAATAGTTCACTGCCTTGTCTATGCTACCATATTTTCAATACATGTCTACCAAAGCATTTTATCAAACAATTCACTACCATGCTACTATGGCTAAAAGCCTAAAATAGGTGCTTTCAAACAAGCTATGGATTCCAACATCGTAAGCACTCTAGAACACATCCTAACATTGTAAGCCTAAGATTTGTACTTCTACAGATAATCTCATTAGATTAGTAATATATTTATATATATGCAATTATATGTTAAAATAATACATACTTGATCTATTCATGTGTACCACTAGAAGTTGCATTTGATATGGCCCACGTTGCTTCTTTCTTAATATCAAACTTAGTAGTTTGAAGGAGCTGAACAAGTGGAGGAATGATGTTTGCATCGATCACAACCTGAAAACCAAAATATCCATTAACAAATAGCAAACCTTAAAATAATTTAGTTTCACACCATTCAACAAAGATGCTTCTCTAGTCAAGATAACAAATAGAAAGACCTGAATTTGTTCTTTGTTTCCTGCTGTTATGATTGAAATGGTCCAGCAAGCTTCCTTCTTAATGCTCTTCTTGTGATTATGGGTTAGGAGAGCTCATAGGCAATGAGGTGCTTGATTGTTGATTATGTACTAAAATTAAATGAAACACCATAACATAATTCAATGAAATAATACAATGACAACATCATACACTTGCAAAAAGAGCAATTAATTATTGATATGGAAATCTAAAGAAAATGTCAATATAAACTTATACCTAAGTCTACAAATCATCACCAGTTAGAATATTTCCCATTGTTCGGAGAGATAATACAAGGATAGATGGAGAGTGATGCAAGGATAGAGGTCAGAAACAACTCTAATCACTTTGCTCTAGACAAAAAATCAATCTACAAACTGAAGCCTTCATTGAGACAACCAACTTTCAATGCAATCCAGTTTTTCCAAGGCACTTTTCCTTTACAAAACCTTTATTCAAAGCGCTCCAACTGAGAATAAGGCATAAATTTTTTGTAGAATCCTCAAAACCACATTAAGAAACAACAAAATAACTAACTCAAAACATTTCCCAACTTAAACAACTCAAACTTGAGAGCTTACACAATAGATTGTCTCAAATCAGCAATTGAGGCCATTTAGGCCACATAACTAAGCAACATCAAGTTCCCAAGCCCTTTACACAATCCCAAAGCTAAAACAAAATGTATATATGTCTACAAAACATGATTAAACTATCTCCTAAACTTGATTCAAGGTATTTCAGTAAAAACCTACTCAAAAACCCTCTATTTCCACTTAAACTGTGACAATATTCTATTTTTAAGTGTTGTAGTTGTGATAGAATGTCAGCAGAATCAAGGAGGTTATTTAAACCTTTAAAATTTCCTATTATAATCAAGTGATGCAGTTGTGAGAGGTTGAAAATGGAATTGGGGAGGTTATTTAAACCTCTGCAACTTTCTATTTTCAAGTGCTACAGATGTGACAGGTTGCCAGTGGAATCAGGAAGGTTATTTAAACCTCTACAGTCTTCTATGTTCAAGTGTTGCAGCTGTGGCAGGTTGCCAATGGAATCAGGAAGGTTATTTAAACCTATATAGTCTTCTATGTTCAAGTGTTGCAGCTGTGACAGGTTGTCAATAGAATCAGGTGGGTTATTTAAACTTTTACACATTTCTATGTTCAAGTGCTATAGCTGTGACAGGATGCCAATGTAATGAGAGAGGTTATTAAAATCTATACATCATTTGGCCCCAAATCTGTATGCATATAATTAAATAGAGTCAAAAATAGCGTTCATATTGTGGTATCCCTTCTGCTTCTGCCCCAGACAATTATAACTGCAAATTATATACTATCATATATTCAAGATTATTTAAATGTCTAAATTCAATAATCAGGTTCATCTTTAAAATTTATATCATATCTATAAACTATTTATTTGGACATATTTGGAAGACCGAAGGAAATCCTAAGGCGAATTCACAAACAGGGACATTATAGAAAGAAGAAAACAAACAGCATAGAATAAAATTATAAATAGATATAACCACAAAAACTGAATGCTTTACACTCTTCATTACAATGAGTTAAATAGGCTCACAAGATGAGTGAAAGCTCTAGTTAGACAAGGCCAAGCAAATGCAAAAATAAAAATGCGCACTATTCTACATACATTTAGAAAATTTTATTTCAAAGATAGAAATATTAACTATTTATTTGTGATTCTAAATTCCAATCATACTGTGTGAATAAAAGCTCTTATCCTATAGAAAATTATGCTACAGTGTAAAAAATGAGTTCGGCAATGTGCAGTTCTTTAGAAAAGAATCTAATAATGTAATGTACAAAACTATGAAAGCAAAATGTGCATATTATATTTGTCTCTCACAAAACTTAGGGAAATAAACACATAAGAAGAGTTATATGCTCATATGTATGAGTGGAACAAAGAGATTAAGTCCATTAAATTCTTAAATTGGAATCAGCAAGTGAAACATATAATGAATATTCACCATTTATGGATAAGAAAGATTGAGATATCTGATTCAGAAGGTATTGTACTATTGATTGCTAATTCTTCATTGTTCTTGTATGAGTAAAAAGTTGACAATTCAAAGCTTATTTAGTCATACAAAATTTAAAAAAAATTGGTATAGTTTTATGTTTTTTCTTTGAATATTCTAATTCACTTCCAATGAAGCCTGCAAAATAATGCAGTTACAACCACAACAGGCACAAATGTATATCAGTGAAATTTTCTCTGTAAAATTTTTGATAAGAAAAAAAGTTTGGCGATTGATTAAATGTTGAAAAGCTATTATTGTTTGTATCTTATTGTCACAATTTGTACAGTACATATTTTTCAAGTCATAACTCATAACAATTAGTAGCACTAGCATATTACACTTGGTATGTACTTGCACGCAAGGCACTCTTTGCATCCTACACAACTCTTTCAACTAAGTCAGGATCCAAAGAGGCAGACCCACCGGGCTCTTGGAGCTGTAAATTTTTTGCCAATGTAACAACCTTATTTATGGCCACTGATCCACCTGGATGAGCAAGCCTTGACAAACCAAAGCACTTACGTCAAGATTAATGAACAAAAATAGTGCTGTCTCCCTAGCACCTAGTGGTGTTATATAATCAATTAATTTTTAATAGTTCATACGTCTGTATTGAATGTGAAAACCAACCACCAAAATATACAGATAAAAGAAAATTCCTAGAATGAAGTATTTGTTTGAATTGCACATTGTGTTTGTGGAAAAAGGGAAAAAGAAATATACAATTAAGTAGTTTATATAATTTTAGACACTAAATTTGTACATTGTTTGTAGATGTAGTTGTACCTGCTTCTAACCTATCCGACCTAACAAACAACTAAGTACTAAATTGTCTAAGTAAGCATGAACCTCCAACCCCACCCTTTCATTTGAGCGTGTTGCAACATATCATGAGCATACATGTATCTTTTACAGGCAGGAATCAATCAGCAACAATTTGTGACCAAGTGACCCTAAAATTGCAATTAAGTACAGATCATTCGACACAGAAGGCTGTCTACATAGTCGACTCTGCAGAACTGTCATCTTGACATACACTACCAAAGTGGAGAACTAAGCATGATATTTTCATTGAAAAGGCTCAAGTCCTTGCAAGGGCTAATCATTTTTATAAGTGTAAATTAAAAGAGGTCATTGAAATTGGCAAGTACCCAACAACCTGAATAGGGATGAGGACTTTAAGCTTAAGCCAATAATCGAGACCCATCCTTCAGTTAATTAATTGATTTCTAATCATTAGATTTTGGTATATGTGGTTATTTTATTACATTATCAAAATTAAATGAACTAATTATTGCTCTCAATTAGCTGGACCTACTTGGCTCTAATATAATGCTAAGAGTTACCTATATAATGAACTCTTCTATGTAAATCTAATATATATCTCACCCTAACGATGGATCATGTAGTGTATTCCAAAACATCAATAGTTAAAAAAATTGCATGAGTCTTTTCCAGAAACACTTCTTCCTAGACTATGGCCTTTGCAAGCCTCATGTATCGCACAGCATAGTTCTTTTACACAACAATAAAAATTTGCAGACAAACTTATCTCTAAAATTATGTACTTTTTTTTGTCAAACATAATGTACCCAACATGCCATTTATAAAAACTTGAATCAGCCTGTCCTATGACCTTATTAACATTGACCCGTTTCACATGAAGAAAAAGCTCTCATTAGACTCATTTAGTGAATATCTGTGTTACAATCATGAAGAGTAGAGGGGTTACAGACTTCGAATTTGATGAGTATACCAAGGTAAAATGTAATAACATTTCCCATGTATACATATGTTTATCATCAATTCCCAACTTTGAGTTATTCTTGTTTTAACAAGTGACCCACCTCACATTATGTTAACAGGCTTTGACATGCAAACAACCCACCAAATGGATCTCTTCTCATATATAAAGAATAATTTTCGTGCTAAAATGTAGCTATCTGTTAGATCTGTAAAGATAAAAGGATGATAAAAAATTCTACTTTAAAAAATTTAGAAAACCTACACATCTCTAGTTACAAGTAAAGTGATTCAATTATAAGTTTGAAGAAGTAGTTACCAATAATTGCATGTAATGATTTGACATGAATATTTCTGATAGACATAAGCCAGAAAAAAACTATTAGAACAAAGATCAACTAGTTGAGAGATGCTGAGAAAATCAAATGCTTAAAAATATTGAATGACTGCTCAACCATGGAAAACTCATCACTGAAATGCAACAGAAGATAGCAAGCCCATACATCTATGGGATTTAATGCAAACCATTTGCTCATCTAACTACTGTAGGAAAGTAAGAAGGAGCACAGTGTAGACACAAGGGGCAGACCAGAGCTAAGCATTCACTAACAAAGAACAAAAAAAGAACATTCAGTGGAACCTTTATGGCATACCCAACCACTTGGCTCTCATCACATTCAAATGTCCCAAGAATATGCTTTTGTACTTGAATTTTTTCCTTTCTTTACCTTATTTTACCCAATTCCACTAATCCAAAATTTCTACTTCAATAAAACAAGACAAAAATTTCATCGACAAATGATCCAAAGAAACTAATGATTTCATAATTTTGTGTATGTAATATGACCATCTTGTATTTTTGCATATTAAACAATGGCAACTAAGAAAAGAAGCCCATCATCCATACATAGACATTCACATTTGTTAACATTTGAATCTGTTGCCTCAATCTTTTGCAAAAATATAACTCACCCAATGAACAACAATAAATTTCATAACAGATGTGGGAAACACTTCGAACAAAATGATTTCCCTTTACAATTGAGAGAGGCAACTCCCTTATATAAAGGATTTTCATATTGTTGAGTACTTTTTATCCAAAAGCACAAAACAATTGGGAAAATAAAAGGAAAGGAAGGGCATAAAAAAGAAGAGGAGAAAACCTAGGTTGAACTGAATATGCAGAGGAACACCTGGATAACTCAAAACAGAAAAAACATGGCATTTCAGAAGCTCCTCCTCCCTAATGATGATGGAAATAAGTGAATGATTTTTATTATACATCTATTGATATCTATAGAATCACAAAGCTTTACCCAGATTAGTTCACATGTGGATGGTACAAAGATCCACCTTCCAAACTCTAGCATCACAAAATATGAAAGAGAGGAAACAAAATGTGCAGCTGAATATGCCTTCCTGGGTATAATTAAATTCCATTCAACAAGCTAAAAATTAGATTTTGTAAAAAGGAAATTAGCACATCCATTCATGAGCAACATTGTATTCCATCATGTTAGATATTGTATTCCATTGACATTAATGGGAAAATTACAAACAAGTTGCTTTATCAAAAAGGAGAAGAGTCTACCAATTTCTAGACTCAAACTTCATATAATTTCACCATACGAGGGAGCTTCCCCACTAAAATGTAGAGGGAATTCACTTTGTTCAAGATGATATTACATCTGTTATAGAATTTTCCACTGTTCATTAAGCGAGTTACTCATATTTTTGCAAAGTATTGATGCCACAAATTCAAATGTTAACAACATTCATAGCATCTCAATGTTTATACAGTATTTATGACTTATTAATCGCATTCTCGAATAAGACATATGTCTGATCAATATTACCATCACAAATGCCTCTTAATAATGATGATAGGGGCTTAATAACAAAAATGAAGTTGGGAACTAGCATGTGAATATGTTTTATCTGATCACTATACATAGCATTATTCATACACGAGATTAATATAGTCCCTAGGTATCACCCAATGTGAATTCATTAGGAGTTCCATCATTGCTTTTAGTTAAACAATGAATGAAACTATAAGGGGAAAGGAACCCTTGTTTCCCTCTTTTGGAGTCCCTGTCAATATTTTGTCTTCTTTCACTTAATAACTAAATGGCTTCTATCACCGCATGAGGGGCCTCTTTCTAATTAGTGTAGCCTCTCTTATAATTTTGGATGCCACCATTTAATTATAGATCTAAAGGATTCATCAGATCACACATTAATAAAATATTAATTAATCAGTAACTAAAATATATCTTACACAAGCAATAAATAGGCCAACCCTTTGGTATTTAGACAAATTCCTCCATACATTGTTATGAAGTAATATTTGGTTTATAAAAAAAGGCCTCTTATCCTTTCTCTTTGGATGCTTAATAAGATCCACAAAATCAAGGAACAAACTTAATGTTATGCTACCTGTCATGATGGAGTTTTACCTATACCTAATCGCCAACCTCTAAAAGTGTAACAATTTGTTTCTAGTGATCATCTTTTTTCATCCAATCGAGCAGCCAACAAATTTTTCTTTAGATAAATCTTCCTCTGCAAGCAAGAAAAAGCGATGTTCATATACTAAAAACTTGAGTTTACTCCAGCGTTTGTGATCGCATCAGCCTGTACATAATTTTCCCTTTTCTACTCAATTATTTTATTAAATGTCGAATATTTTTGGTATTTTTTTCTTATATATATATGGCATCATTTTTCTTTGCATTCACCTTTTTTCTTACATGCATGGTGTTACAATTCTTTCAGCATTTGGATTCCACACATTTAATTCTTCCAGATTGTGATATGCTTGCATGCTCTTCTAATGTTATTTCCATACAAAATGAATGGGGCTGCAATTATACAAAATTATCTACAAGTAATTCGATCTTTCAATCTACTCAATTACGAACAACATTACAATAACTTCATCAATGAATTCCCTGAAAAAGGATCCACTCTCCCATTCTCATATACCAGTATGATTTTCCAGAAACAACATTCCTTGCTTGCATCCCTCCAATACTTTGTCTAATCATCATGATGTAATCCTACATAGATATATGACAAGACCATATTTAATGTTCCTGATAGAAACACTGATCTAATAAATCACATTAGCTTCCATGTTGTGTGAGAAGAAAGCATATTTGTAGGTTAAAGGTATATAGAAAAACTATCACTAACAATAAGCATTGCCTTGTGCACTCTGTTGAATGTCCCCACCTCTTAACATTTATTTTCTTCTACTACACATTAGAGACTACATCTTACCTATTGATTGCACAACCAATCCTCCAAACCACCATCAAAGTCATTCACAGTTTACAAAGAAATTTTCAAAGGTTATAATAACTACATAAAGATTTGTGCACTCTGTTGAGCAATAGGCGATATCATTAGGACAAACAATAATGCTAGGATAGGATACATTTATTTTGACCAAAAAATTTCATCCAATGGTCATAGGATGGAACTTTTAACTCTCTTGTGAAAATTTCAAATCACATGGTAAACTTTACTTTCTGCAACCAGGAACTCAAGATTAAATCACTTGAAAAGCTCACACATATCTATATTTCTATAGGATGGTTGAATTGATTTAAATATCTCACAATATATTGAGTGAATTGAAGAATTTGTGACTGCAACGTTGACAATGCAGTTTCTGGTCAAATGACAACAAATATTTAGAAGTAGTTCTTGTCTGGAGGTGTGACATGCAAATGTTAAATGAAAGGAAGCTTTGAATTCCCATTCTAACTCCCTAGTGAACTTCATTTATGAAATATCTGTAATAATTTCAACTTGCTTTATTCTGTGACAGTCATTGGCCCCACGTCTAACTTCATAATGCAAAATCCAGCATCATGAACATTGATCATATACTATTAAACATGAATCTCCTCAGTATACAAAGACTATAGAGGAAGAAAAATAGCCAAATGCAGCAATGGATCAATTTCAATTTCAAACTGTGACAACCAACCAGACAACATAGAAAAATTTGCAAGATCTCTAACTGCAACCCCAAAAATAGATATTCAAGAAGTCATTAACACCTAGTTATGATTTACAAGTGTTGGAACTTTTTGCATTCAACCCTAAAATACTGGATAACATGAAATGGAAAGAGGGCTCCCCTCTTACTAAAGAGGCTATTAAAAAGATATATTTGATGCTTTCTAACATCCAAAAAGTGGCATAGACACTTTAAATAACTGGGGTCTTGGTCGTTCTCCTTGGAACTAGAAATCTGTGTTTAATCACATTTTCCCTTCATGGATTGAGCCCAAGAAGGCTTGCTTTAGATGTTTGTTATTGTTATATGTTGGCTCTGTCCTAAAAGTCACTGGTCTTAATGTGTTTGTATGTCCATTTTGCAATATGGATGAGTTTTTTCTCCATTTATTTTTTGATTGCCTGTATGCCAATAATGTTTTCTATTAATAAGGCCAGGTGGGATAATAAATAGATATCTACTTGAGAGAAAAATTGTTTGGGTATGTTAGGGGTTTTAATAAAGAATGGAGTAAGTTTTGACAAATATTTCAACTGAGATTTTTATGGTTTTTATGGAGATACAGAAATAACAATGTATAACACTAAAAGTAGGTACCTTATTGACTTGCACAATTAAGTCACTTATGTCTCATTATTGTGCAATTTACTATTATCATGGATATCTCTAAAGACAAATTTACAAGCTACTAGACCAAGGGTTATTGTATTCCATTCGTCTGAGATCATGCTTGTTATAGAGTTACCAAGAATTGAAAGGAATGGTAGACAACCAACGATTCTAGTGAGACGACAAAGACCATTATTGTATGAACAAGTTCACAGTTATATTGATAGAGCACCTGGTAATACTATGCGTAGTGCTCAAAGTGTTGATATTGCTAATCAGTAGATTGTTAATTTAGGTCTGAATCTTCATGATGGGATGGATGTGGTTGGAAAAGTGCTCCTTGGAAATTTGGAATCAGACAAGTTTTTAACAGTCGATGATAATAAGTGACAGTGATCTTTGGCACACTTTTGATGAATAATTGTTCTAGTATATCTGTTGTTCGATAGAATGAACAATGGTCTATCTCACTTGACAATAGCTTGTGTTCCACCACCTTGTGTTCCTCCACCTTGTGTTCCTTGTGCTAGAGCTACTTTGCCTGTTAAAATGAAAATTATGGCCAAGATCCTAATATTGAGCACATTTAGGTTTTAATATTAGGACATCCTTTACTTGTAGATTTTGCCGCTTTCCCCGCCGCTATTGGTTTCAGCTCCTCCAAACCCTTCCTCGCTGGTTTTGACCTTTCACTTCTCTGATTTGGCGAGTTGTAGCCTAAAAATAAGGTTTCCACCAGGGGTTTAGAGTATGTTTATTAAAATGAAAATGGCTGGCCGTAAATATGGTGCCCATTATTAAAAAAAAATTGATTGGGAATATTAATAATATAATATAAATATAATATTATATTATATAATATTATAATTTAATATAAATATTATATTATATTATAATATATTAATATTTATAATATAATATAAATATTATTAATATATTAAAATATAATATAATATTATTAATATAATATAATATAATATAATATTATTAATATAATATAATATAATAATATTATATACATGACTTAATAGAATTTATATATAGATTCTATTAAATAGAGGACTTAATATTATATAGATAATAGATAATTTGTGAATCAACTTCATCCACAAAGAAGGGAGCTATAAGTAATAAGTAATGAAACTCTAAATTTCATTGAGAGTTTGATCTTGGCTTAGGATGAATGCTAGTGGCATGTTTGACACATGCAAGTCAGACAAAATGTGGTGTTTCTAGTAGTGAATGAGTGAGTAATGCATAAGAACCTGCCCTTGGGAGGCGAACAAGCCTAGGTAGGGGTCTCATAAGGGGGCTTAAGTTCTATGGAAATTCGAAAGAAAACAGAATAGAGGAGTAATAGTCATTTATTTAGTCATTTGTATTTGTCTGATATTAGTCATTTAGTTGTGATTTTTCCCGATGACCAAATTAGTCACTTATAGATGACCAAATTAGTCATTTATTTGCAATATTCTACTAGTGCTAGTCATATGACTCAAAATTTTAGTCATGTGATTGAAAGTTTTAGTCACATAGTCATTTATTTGCCAAATTCTACTAGTGAATTAAGTGTTGTTTGCCAAGTTTTAAGTGATTTATTAGGTAAAATGAGTCTCTAGATCAAAAATAATGGGTCTTAGTGGCATATAAATGTTGTTTTGAATGGTGAATAGTGTAAGGGTACTCAGAAGCAGGTATAATTAGACATGAAATTGTCTTTTTTGTCAAGAGGTTCCAATTTTCTTCATCACATTTAGCCCCCACTTTAGCACCCATATTAATCTATGTGCATATGTAAGCTAAAGGACTCTAAACAATGCATTTTATTACATAAAAGGATACTCATTCAAAAGATGGGAGAACAATGCCCCCAGTGTAGTTATCTACAAAACCACAACATTAGGAGCTGCATCCTACAAAACACATTTGTTAATTGTCCAAAAATCCTTTTGTCTAACTGCTAGGAATCTAATTCAAAGGTAGATGTATGCCCCCCTTGATTCTACTTGCTTTATGGAGGTGGAATCAAGGTAGCAATCTAGCTGCATTTAATAGAGAACATCATCTCGTAGGAAATTTCCAAGTACCATTCCATGTAACGATAGATGATTGATGATGAATACGAGTTAGAAACTATGAGGACCTGGATGGAGGAGATGATGAGGAGGAGGATTATGAGAATGATGAGTATTACAAGGAGAAGCCACCCCTGAGTGAGGATGATGAGGTAGCCACTGAGGATTAGTATGAGCATGAAGAGTCCTCAAACACTTATAGGACCAGATCTCATGCAGTAGCTACAATAGACATTGACATCTAGAGTCAGAGAGAGGCTAGTATGTCCTCCATGCCCCCTAGAGAGGATGAGGTTGATATTCCTCATGCATCTAGAGATATAGGTGATGATGTTTTTGATTTTACGCATGTACATTAGTATTTTATGCTTTGTTTATATGTATATATATGATGATGTTTACTAATTGTGTACCTTCTCTATCTTGCAGGAGCGATGAGAGACAGGTGAGAGTTACTTTGTCAAGATGCCACAGAGATAGTGCCTACATTCATTGATGAGGAGGAGATGGATCCTGACTACGCGCCCCCACCGATCAAGGAGGAGGAGCCAGAGTCACTCAGACCTTTCATGAGGTTATGGGAAGTGTATGAGAGCATGAGAAGATGACTCCATTGAGTCGAGAGCATAGGATAGTCATCATAGACCTCAACAGAGGTTTAGATATTGCATGCAAAGCTAGCATAGGTATGAGCGGAGAGGGACCAAATGGAAGATGAGTGTCTTGTGGTTGTTGGTCAAGTATAGGGTCTAGAGTATGCACTTAGAATCAGTAGTTCATGGTCACGATCACACATGACCATCTCACAATGTCCAGGGACTAGATCATGAGCACCAGAGCCCGAGGAGTCTAGCTCACACAAACCTTTGTGATTTTGTATGTGATATTGAGATGTATATACAACTTTGATATATATAGACATGCACATTTGGTGTTTCTATAATTTGTCTTAATGTGTTTGAATGTTAAATGCAATTTAATTAATTAAATGACTTATGGTAAAAGTATTTAATTAACATCTACATGATTTAATAGGATTGATGTGACCTAATGTAAAACATATTTCAGTTTCACTGTAGATACAACATTGTTGATTATAGCATATGTTAAATTAAATACACCTATAACTCATATAAGGATCTAACTTAACATAACACAAAGGTGAATAGTATGAATCCTAAAGTAATTATAAAATGAACTTAAATAATTACCTTAGTGTTCAAGATGAACACAAAATTAGTTGTCAAGAACAAAGCAATGTGAAAGTTATTTAAAATAACACCAATTAACTTTAGACAATACTGCTTTAACTATCATACTATTTGAAGAGATTAGAGATAATACTGACACAAATGTGCAATATTAATAGGTTCCTTAAGGGGTGTCTCGTCAAGCTCCATTAAGACATAAGCACCAAACCCATAACTGGTATCAACTATGTAAGGTCCTAACCAATTAGGGCTGAATTTATCTTTGTCTTCATTGTTAGCATTAGTATTATGTTTATTCTTAGAAAGAACAAAATCACCCTTACGAAACATTCAAAGAATGACATGTGAGCTATGCTTTCATTGTAATTTTTTAATGTAAGCTTGGAGATGCTCAAGAGCATTAATGTGCTTTTCATCGAGCATCTCAAGATGGTGTAATCATTGTTCTTTATAAGTGGCATCATCAATAATATATTGAAGAGAAAATCACAATGTAGGAATTTCTAACTCCAAGGGCATGATTGCATTAGTGCCATAAATGAGGTTATAAGGTGTAGTTCTTGTTGATAATTGAACACTTGTTCTATAAGCCCAAAGTGCATAATTTATAATTCTGTATGCCAATCCTTATGATGTTTGTTAATAGTTTCCTTTAGAATTTTTTCTAGGATCTTATTGGTGGTTTTAGCTTTTCCATTAGATTGTGGATAATACGGTGTTGAAAATCGATGTTGAATGTTAAACATTTCAAGAAATTTCTTAACTTCATTATTCTTAAATGGGGTTCCATTGTCAGTAATAATTGTAGAAGGGAGTCCAAAGTGAGCAATTATGTCTTCCAATATGAAACGACAAATTACTTCAGTAGTTGTAGAACAAAGAGGAATAGCTTCCACCCATTTCATGAAATAATCTATTGTGGTGATGATAAACGTATGTCTGAAAGAAGAGGGAGGTGAAATTTTTCCAATAAGATCCAATCCCCATACTAAAAACGGCCAAATGGGAACCTAGGCACAAAGCTCAAAAGTAGAAGCATTGATCAAATTACTATGTTCATGACATTTGTGATATCATTTAACGTAAGCAAAGCAGTCTTTCTCCATATGTCACAAATAATAACCCATATGAATTTTTTTTTGCACTAATAATCATCCTCCAAAATAACCTCCATAGGGACTAGCATGAGCTTACAGTTCAAGGGCTATAGGGATTTCAGAATCCTTAAGACACCTTAGTAAGAGACCATTAAAGGATCTTCTATACAACACATTAGCAAGAATAATGTATTTAGCAGTTAGTCTATGTAAATGTTTTTGAGTGTTTGTCATTGTGGGCTCGGGAACAGTACCATATTTTAAATAATGGTAAATTGTATCATACCATTCGCATGATTCATCTTGAGTTGTTAAAATTTCTTCTAGAATCAAGTATCAATCGAAGGTTTCATGATGGGATGAATAACAAAGGTGAAGTCTATTGAAGTATCGAGTGGGGATATAAGAGAGGTTGCACTCGCCATTGCATCCACATGTCGATTGTCTTTTCATGGGATGTTATCAATGGTGAATGATTCAAACTTCTCTAATAGCTTCATTGTAAGATCCTTTTATTTTGATAACTTTTCATGTTTAGTAAATGATATGTACCATTTTTTTTGATAACTAATTATGAATCACCAAAGATCTTAATATGTTTAGCATCCATTGTTAAAGCAGCTCGCAAACCCATGATTAATGCCTCATACTCAACTACGTTATTGGTGCATAGGAAATTTAATTCGATAGGACAAGGGAAGAGGTTGTCTGTCGGGTGGAATTAAGACCACTCCAACATCGGAACCTTTTCTACACTTAGATCTATCGAAATACAATTCCCATGTTTGAATATCAACGGTCAAGACACTATCATTAGGAAAGGAGTTGTGATTAGGTAAAGCGAGAGGAGAAGGAGCATCAGCTAAGTGATTGGTTAAGGCTTGTCCTTTGGTTGCTTTTTGTGAAACAAACTTTAGGTCAAACTCAGTGAACAACATCACCCACTTAGCTAAGCATCCAGAAAGGTCCATTTTGTTGGAAAGATGCTTAAGGGGGTCAAATTTTGTCATGACTTCTATTTCAGCATTTAGTAAATAATGTCGTAATTTACTAGTAGTGAATACAAGGGCTAAGCATTGTTTTTTCAATTGGTGAGTATTGAATTTCATAATTGATTAAAGTTTGACTAATGTAATAAAGAAGATTTTCTTTACCATTATTGTCTTATTGATCCAACAATACTGCAAGAGAATGGGTTGATGCGGCTATGTATAAGATAAACAGTTTGTTTGGCATGATGGGTTGTAAAACAGGTGGGGTTGCAAGGTATTGCTTTAAATTCTCAAAAGCCTATTTACAATCTTAATCCCAATCAAAAGGTACACCCTTTTTAAGAAGATGTGTGAAAGATAATGTGTGATCAGCTAAAGATGCAATGAAACAACGGATAACTTGAATGCGGTCTTGTAATGTTTGAAATTGAGAAATGTTCCTGGGAGGTGGCATGCTAATAATTGCATCAATTTTCTTTGTGCGCACCTCAATGCCTCTATGAGATATGAATAAACCCAAAATTTTACCACTATCTATGCTAAAGATACTTTTTTAGATTTAATCGCATATTTTATTTATGTGTTCGTTTGAATATTTTCCAAAGAACATTTACATTGTCTTGTCTTGTTAAGGATTTAGCTAGGATATCGTCAACATAATCTTCCAAATGTTGTGGATGTAATCGTGAAAGATTAATGTCATTGCTCATTGATAAGTTGTGTTGGCATTATTTAAACCGAAGGGCATCACAACTAACAAAAATTTCCCCAAACAATTGTAAAGGGTGATCCCACAATAGTGGTTTACAATTTTTGGCCAAACTGGACACTGAAATTATTATTTTTAACTAAATCTTCACATTCAGGCACCTATAGCAGCTAAATCGTGAAGGATTTTAAGATGATGCAAACTAGAGTCTCGTCACATTTTGTCTGTAGATTCTAAAAATAGTTTTTTCAAAAATTTTGGAATTAGATTGCACTTCTTTATCTATCTCCCACGAAAATTGGTTTTTTTTAGAAAACAACATTTTTAAAAAGTGACACACACTGTAGAATGCATAACTTTTTAACATGAAGGATAAAATTCTAATTCTTTCGAATTTAGATTCATAACTCCGATATCTAGTGCTTCCGCGGTTAAACAATTTTTTATTGAATATTTTTCTTTAATCAAGTTTCAAAGTCAAACCAATTACAATTCGGACATAAGCATAACCATATAGCATACTTTTTTTGTATATATCGAGTTGAATTTTTTATTGGATCAAGGACTTCAATATCTGGTGCACTCATAGTTTTCAAATTTTTTTTTGATAATCTGCTATTTTTCCACATGTGCGGAATAGAGACCTTCATTTTTATGAAAAACCTATGTTTAATAAAACTAAAAAAACAAATACGTAATAAAACCAAAACATATTAAAATTATATTCGTTGGATAGCTCGTTCTAGGACTACCTGATTCCAGTTGGGTTTGTGAGGATTCCTCCATTTTCATCCTCAACCTAAGCTCGAGTGCCAAAATTCTAGGTTTTTTGTCATTTAAGAGAGGGATGAGGATTTAGGGAGTTCATATGAACCCTAGGAGTTCGATGAACCTCTTCAAGGGGTTCACTCGAACCACTTTCATATGCATTTTTTTTTTTGGTGGCAAAAAGTTTAAGGGGTTCGCTCGAACCCAGGTTCGATCAAACCCCTTTTTTGTTTGGTCGAACTTCTAGGTTCGTACAAACCCCCAAAATCACTTTTCTTTTTCCATGGGGTCATTTTCTCTCAGTTTTCCTTCCTCCATCAAATTGTAAACCACTATTGTTGCTTCACCCTAAAGGAAGTTTTGTATTGATCTTGAGAATTAATAAGGATTTGATTATAACTAGAAAATCCATCCATGAATGACAACAAAGCATGCCCAGTAGTTGAATCCACGATCATGTCAATATCAGGAAGTGGAAAGTTGTCTTTTAAAGAAGCTTTATTCAAGTCACAAAAATCTATACATATCATAATATGATTATCGGGTTAAGCAATTGTGTCCATGTTTGAGATCCAAGGATAATAATTGATAGGTCGAATAAAGCTCGCATCAAGTAGGTTTTCAAGCTCTGCTTTAACATGCAAGGCTATGTTAGGGTGCATTTTTCTTATCTTTTGATGAAAGGGTTTAGCATTTTCAGCAAGAAAAATGTTGTGTGTCACAATTTTTGGGCCAATTCCTAGCATATTAGAATATTTCCAAGCAAAAGATTCAGGAAAATCATGAAGTAAGTTGTAGTGTCCTCTTGTTCTTCATCGTCAAGGAACTTCCCAATTTTAATAACTTTGTCTTTATCATCAATGTCCATTGGCACATCAATTGTATCTCCTATAGGGAGTGCATTAGGTTTAGGAACTTCAGACTCATAGGGTTCTTCAATGATATCAATTTCTTCTTACTTGGTAACGATCATAGCACGAGAAATTTGGTTCATGGGAGGAGAAGAGGATGTGTTATCATAAACTCCTAACATTTGTTTCAGAGTTTCATCACTATCAACATACCTCCATGACAGTTGTAAGTTTATATCAAGCAATTTAGGATGTTTGATGGTGAGTTTATGTTTTGGTTGACATGTAATAGTGTTGACATTTAAAGAGGGTTGGTGAGTAGCTTTTGTCATCTTAGAAAAAGAATAGCCCAATCCAATTTTTGTCTCTTGCGTATTTAGTTCGATAGGAACATGAATACCTTGTTCATGTTTTCCACACCCTTTTCCAATATATCCTTGTTGTTTCATAAGTTCGCAGCCTTTTCCATAAATTTGTTCCATTTATTTCAGATTAGGTGGGGATTAATAATCTATCTCATCAAAATTTGTTGTGTATCTTGCATTTTCTTCTAATGTAGAGGAGACAGATGTTTGAGAAGATTGTTCAGAATTTTGGGTTGACATGATGGTTGGTTGTTCTTGTTTTTTATCTTTCTTTTGTGTGATTATGTATTTTCCCATAAATGAAGGTGTGAATTCTAAGGATTGCCAATCATCACCAAAGAATTTAGATACCGATTCCTCATCATTTTTTCATTTTCAAGAGGGTCTATATTGG